>SEYY01002844.1:52500-72500 GCA_009176605.1 Armadillidium nasatum | reverse complement strand
AATACGTAAGTGATGACAGTAGAAATGTATGTGTATATTAGTAATGTGAGTATGTCTAGATGTGTAGACTGTTAGTCATGATCATAGCGAAGGTATTCCCCTAAAAGTCATTCATTCAGCGGCGGATGTAGATAAAAGAAATATTTGAACTTGAATTTTGTCGTACTTCAGAACGAAAGTAAGAATAAGAAAATAACGATAATTATATATAGTATATATATAATTTCTGATAATAATAACAATAAAAATCAATGTTAATCAATTTCTGTGATATATATATCAAAATGTAGGTGGAGGTGTTTCTGAAATCATTATCATATACAAAATGAGAACTGATAAATCATTTAAAAGTTATTGATGAAAATATAAAGTTAATTTTATCAATACAGGTACAAGATTAATTTTCTATTTATCCGTTTGTTCAATACAGTTCTTCTCATATGCATCCACCTGTCACATGTGATCCTCATATAAAAGTTTACTCCTATCTTCTCTCTCCTTCCATTATCATATCTTTCAATCTTTCATTTGTTACATATGTTTGCAACAAGGCATACATCCTCGCGAACCTGCGTTTCCATATCTCATTTTGTTCCTTTTTTTCAAGGATCTCTTTTTCCAACTGAGTAATGGTTATGCCGGCTTGGTGTATTATCCGGTTCTTACAGTCTAATAACCCTATTAAATTCCGTTTCACTTCTTCTATCTTACTTTTCTTAATTGCCAATTCTGGGTCTGTTGGTTCCTCTACTGGTCTTAATCTTTTTGTTCTATCTTTATTACTACTGCCATTTCTATTATTACTACCATTTCTATTATTACTACTAGATTCGTCAATGTTAATTTTATTCATATAAACAGTACCTCTTTTCCTTCTGACTATATTTACTTCTTTTGGATCGGTGGACTGATGATCAGTTCCACTTCCTGGCACTTTAACTAATGTTCTTCTTATTCTGGGTATCTTATATGTTGGAGGCATCTGTTATTGAAAAAGAGAATACGAGATGTGGTTATCGTTCCGGCTCCGGGGTACTAGATAACTTCCTCATCAAATGAGGGCTGCTTAATGTAGGGCTGTGGTGTATTGCTTCGCTAATTCTATTATTCAACTCAATATTCCTTGCTACAGGCATAGGAGTATCGTCAATACATTCATTCATGTCATTCAGCTCTACATTCCTCATAGACAGATACTCTGCCTCATCTTTATCATCCTTTCTTTCTGCTGTTTTATTCATACTCAGCACGCTCCTAATTCTTTTATTGCTGACTCTTGCCATATTCCTCATTTTCCTTGGCACATCTCTCGTTCTTCGAGGTATCGGTTTAGGGGTTCCTCTATCAACTCTATCAGGCACTTCATATGTTACGTTAAAGGTTCGTACGACACTCTTCAATCTCTTGTATCTTTTGTACATACATACTGCAACTAAAATGCCTAATGCTATGAAAAGAATGGTAGAGAATCCTATTGTTATAGTAGAAGACGGTAAGTACTGTAATGAGTATTGGTGAGTCATTAGTGTATCATTTATATGATCTAGTGCACTGTTCCAAACTACACCTGTTAGTTTTGGATGGGCTGTGTTGTCAATGATTTTCTTTATTATGTGGTTGTCTATATTCAAGTCTAGATTAAGATCTCTTTGATCTATGATGCTTAATGACAGTGTTGAGTTGTATTTTATGTGTGTTGGGTTCATGAATGTGTGATCATTTGTCCTCATAGTACACCGAGGTTTTAATATGTATATGTCCTTTAATAGTAACTCCTTGGGTTGCTGATGGCCGCAATGTAATATCCCCTTTTTGGGTGTGTGCACAGAGATAAACATGTGTGACTGGACAATCGCTGTGGTGACCTTATCAGAGATTGTCTTTTCAAATTCACACAATCTGTGGAGTTCGTTGAAAGAACCGTTGGTGTATAAAATGATTATGCAGTCCGGTACATCAAAAGTATACAATGGACTGGTTAGAGGACAAGCATGAGTGTTCTGCACAGTTTTACATAATTGAAATTCATTATAGTTAGAGTGGGTGTATAAAAACTTATTCTTATTAATAAAATATATGTTTTCATCAGGTACTAGCGTTACTCTATAGGAACTATCTGTGTTTATGTGTGTGGGGAATGGATGTATCTCTAATGTTGTAAACACCTCTCCATTCGTTAATGGAATGAAAGTTACGAGTGAATATGTATGATCTAAATCTAGGTATGACCAAGTTAATTTCATAAAGGTCACTGGATCTGTGGCTATATCTGCAAATGCGTGCAATTGTAAAGCAGCTTTAGCTTCTTTAATTATAGGGGATAAGTCATTGATCTTGTATGCATCGAATGGAGTTCTAAACGATGTTGCTCCTTCTATTACTCGATATACATGTGCTCTGATCTGATTTATGGTTCTCAGATACGTTGATACCATGGAAATGAATTCATTCAGTACCATCCCATACTCTATCGAATGGATACTATTTTCCATCCTACTCTCGTTATCGATGATTGTTCCTACTTGCTCAAACAAGTTGTTTACTCCTGATACTGTATCTTTCAACTGGTTCCTTAACTGCGTTATGGCCTTGTTGTATCCTTCATCCTTCTCGGATAAGATCTGTATCTCTCTGCGTATGTGTTTAACATCACTATCCACCGCTGTTCCAAATATTGCCTGAAATATTTTGCCTGCTCCGTCAATCAAACCTCTTCTATTCCTAGCCGATTGACGTTTATATGATAATATCCATGGATCCATAATGAGCTCGTCAATCTCTGCCAACAACATGTAACCATGTCTTATCACAAGAGTATCGGATTTCTTGACCTTATAGTCACTCCGCCTATTTTGCTCTGCATACATGCGTTTTAGGTATCCAAAACCATCATTCCCTACAAATTGTGTTTGTACCTCACGCGGTGGCAAGTCCATGTTTATCCCTTTTCTTATCGTTCGCTTCTGTCTTGGGGTCCTTTTTGACTCCTTTTCGATCAGGTTTTGTTGTATTTTCATGATCTCTACTCTCAACTCTTGTAGATTCTTAAAGATGACCTCTGTACTTCGCAAATCCAATTTCAAGTCGATATATCCATTTACAAACCTGGTTTGTCCCACTTGATTGAAGATGGTTCCGGGGACTATCTTCACCTCTTCGGTTCCATCCCCTAAGCTTTCCTCTTTTGCATACACATATGTGAATAGCATTGCCACCATTTTGATGTGCATCTCCCACATTTTATTACCGATCTGTAGGACAAAACATTCCGAATTGGGTATTGGTTCTCATTGCCACTCCTCACTTAATTCTAGATGGCTTAGCTATTGATTATCAGAGTTTACGACGTTAAAGCTTCAACCTCACACATTGGCAAATAATATAAATAAAGTAATATGTTTATATGTTTATGCTGTGTTGGGATTCTGTTTTATTTACAGTCAATCAAATTTACTATTTACATAATTTACTCAAAATCAGCCTGTTCTCTGGAAGTACTGTAATTGAGCTCCAGTTATTTAATATTTATGATAAGTTGCGTTTGCTGGGTTGTTACCCATAGCGTTACTTATTTTCCTACTTACCCTATCGAGTCCTTTCCATTCCATACACTCAAATTACAGGTATCCATCGTGGTCTACTTATATGCATGCACCATGACGACTATCCATTAATCTATTACTCCTATTAATTAATCTATTCTTTCTATCAATCATACATTCTACATGCTTAGTTTTATGCGTATACACTCTTCACACTCATTCTTTTTATTCTTAGTCTCATATCGCATGTACTCAAATTGCCTAACAGTTATCATTTATATGCTTTAAGGCATGCAATTACTGCTTTGACTAGACTCATATGTATTGAAATAAAATTGCTATTCTTAGTTATTGTAAGTCACTTTACAGTGGCCCTTTCTACGCCTATGTAGGCCTACCTATTTACATTCACATGATTCCTACTCTATTCCTCTCTACCTCATATGCTATCGTATGCCGTTGCATTTACATCTTCTTTGCTACCTGTATTCATTCATAATGCACTGGCCTATCACTACTTATGTATCTGTCTAGTCATTCCCTAAAACTCCTTGCTCCTTCTACCTGATAATCACTACTAATTCCTCTAAATTCTAAAATTAGACTACTCAAATCACAATTACTATGATTCTTCTAAGTCTCTCCTCCTATATATATATATATATATATATATATATATATATATATATATATATATATATATATATATATATATATATATATATATATATATATATATATATATATAAACATTTGCATTACATTCATTCTCACAATTGTTCACACAGGTTAGAAATATCTCTCTCACACATGGCCTGATATTATTTAATCATTCAGTGTTTATGCGATATATATATATATATATACAAAAGATACTTATTTCTTAAAAGATAATCCCTATCAATAAGTCGATATTTATAATCAAATACATATGTCACGCATGCATATATGTGACAGGTTATACTCTACACTTGTGTCTACTTGCTAGGGGCTATCCTGCTCCCCTCTATCTCATTCCTGTTCGATGGACTCCTTTTCGATTCTCTTTCTCCTATTTTCTTTCGTACATATTTTCGATGCATGCATTGTATGTTGGTTACATGCATGTGTGTGTTCTGGATGGAACTTGCTTTTGCTTTCGTGTGTCCATATATGTCTGCTAGCGTCTCTCCATTACCTGGTTTCACCTTCTTCTCTTTTATTTTTGATATTATTATGTAATATAATATGAATGTTAATATTCCTGCTCTCTCTATTTCAGACAACACACTCTTCTCCTTTCCATCCATCTTCATGTCACCTTTGGCTTCCGTAACCATTAGCTGATTTTCGCAGAGAGTCTTTCCTTTTCCATTACCTAAAGTAATTTCAAACAAGCTCCTACATCCTGCTGGAATCTCTCGGTTTTCGGCTATGGTTGCGGTGTAGCTGGGAAGTTCTTTTTCCACTAAGTTTATGTCATAATTAATTGTAGGATAAGTCTGATCGGTAAATTTTTCATTTTCTGAGCTAAATGAAAACTCTTTACTATCGTTTTCTGAGTTCAACGATAACTCACTATAATCGTTTTCTGAGTTCAACGATAACTCACTATAATCGTTTTCTGAGTGCAACGATAACTCTCTATAATCGTTTTCTGAGTGCAACGATAACTCTCTATAATCGTTTTCTGAGTGCAACGATAACTCTCCATAATCGTTTTCTGAGTGCAACGATAACTCTCTATAATCGTTTTCAGAGTGTAACGATAACTCTCCATAATCGTTTTCTGAGTGCAACGATAACTCTTCATAATCGTTTTCTGAGTGCAACGATAACTCTCTACAGTCGTTTTCAGAGTGTAACGATAACTCATTAATTCTGTCACGTGTCACCATCTTGGGTTTTCACACACGGGTTACTCTTTTTATCACGTGTTGCTTGCGTATCTACGTCAAGCTCCGGACACGGGTCATAATCCTTTTTGTCACGTGTTGCATCTCTGGGATGACTTAGACACGGGTAATAATCCTTTTTGTCACGTGTTGCATCTCTGGGATGACTTAGACACGGGTAATAATCCTTTTTGTCACGTGTTGCATCTCTGGGATGACTTAGACACGGGTAATAATCCTTTTTATCACTTTCAGAGCTCAGTGAGAACTCTGGCGATTTTACTCTCCCATTTGGGCTACGCAATTCTTTGCTCTGTATGCTGCGCTCATTCTGGTATGGATTATGGCTATTGCAGATATTCTCCACGCTATGCGATGTTACTACCCCCTTTGGGCTACGCACTTTTTCATGGTGACTGCTGTGCTCATTCTCCTCCATCAATTGACCAACATATTGTGAGCTATGCTCATTCTTACTTATAGAATGGCTTTCACATTTCTTTTGCGAGTTTACCACCTCGGTCGGTGTACGCTGTTCATTTAGGTGAGCGCTGCGCTCATTCTCATCTTGTATGTTTAGGCTCTTTAATTGCTTTATGAGGGATTCTACCTCGTCTTCTGCATCTAATTCATGCATTTTACCCGATCCTTGCTGCGCTTCACTTCTTATGAGACTTGGGCTTACGGTTGTATGTCTTGGGGGACTACGTCTATGCGATTTATGTCGCTCTCCAAGCTCAGGGACACCTGGCTGCTCTGTGATTAAGCGACTTACGCTACGGTTACAAATACTATTTTCTTCATTTAACTGCGCTCCGGGGGTTAATGATAGTGGCATTGGTTTGCGTGTCTTCACCTCCCTGTATTGGCGGCTTACGTCATATAAACTCCTATCGAGTCTTACATCTTTTATAATTCTCATAGGTATCGATATAGTCGATACTTCCTTCTTTAGGAAGTAGAGTACTTCCAATTTCATTCTCGAAACCTGGTGGGACTGATATGTCTCGCTTCCCTGGTTTCTTGTCACTTGCGGAGCTCTTGTTTACAGAGTTTTCTCCGCTGAGCAAATATTCTTGCTCTACATTAGGTTTATATGTCATCTCTAGCTCTATCTCGTGAGCAAATGGATTAATCATGGGTAATTTGGCACTACGCCTTGCATGATACATTTTATTAGTTTGAAAGTCTAGTACTATGGGTAGTGAGGATAGCACGTCACATCCTATGAGGATATTACCTTTAAAGGTGCATTCATCCCCTACCACTAAAGCTTGTATACTATGCACATATTTATGCAATCTTATCTCTAATGAGACTCTTCCAAAAACTTCTATTTTACTGTCAGTGATTGACCTGAGGCTCACATACGCCTCCTGCAATTGTAAATTGCATTCCTTTTTTAATTGATCATATCTCTTCCTCTTTATGACGGTAATTGATGAACCGCTGTCGAGGAAGACTAGTTCCGGGTGAAGTTCTGTACTTCCGAGTATTTGTAAAGGCAAATAATATCCTGCCACCCTCATATCTTGTTTCGAACTTCTTCTTTCATGGATCACTTGGGTCCCAAGTGTCGCATGTCTTATTGTGTTTAAGATATGGGTGTTGGATGCCTTCTTCCTCTTTATCATCCCCTCTTTGGGATGTCTTTGTTGATGAGGTCTAAAAAAGCAATTCGATTGGCTTCTTCTTCTCTTTCCTCATCACTACTATAACTCATTACTATAAGGTGGTTCTTCTGGCTCCGACTCTTCGTCAGTAGCATATGGACTAGGCCACCTCCATTCATGTGGTTGGTCATTTACCTTGTTGACCTTATGTTTATTTAACCAAGTCTTCTTCCTTACTACCGGTGAAGTTCTTGGTGTAGTCATTACTCTCCTTGGTGATGGAGATCTGTCAGGTTTATCATATCTATCACCTGATGGATATCGTGGGCGACTTCTTCCGTCGTCCCTACTACTATCCCTACTACGTGGGTTCCCATATTTATTATCAGGCCTGGGACCCTGGTGTATGCCCAATGGCTTAACACTGAAAGGCCTGTTGTCAGGTAAATTCCATCTGACATTATTTCTCCTTTGAGGAGAGGTGGATCTCTTGCCACGCTCCTCAGAGTACTCTCTCCTCCATTGACCCTTATAACCTCTGTAATCTCTGCCCCTATTATTGATGTGCCTGGATCCCTATTTTCCTTATCGACGCTTTCATCCCTCCAGGTGATGTTCCTGTATGTCCCCCTGGTCTGTGGTCTTGACCTTTGACCTCTCTGTCGGTATCTACCATATCTTTCATAGGTTGCTTCGTCAGGTTGCTCCCAGTATCCTTCCCTTTCGTTCCGTTCTTCTCCAATATTCCATATCTTCTTGTGCATCTATAGCACTTATTTTATCATTTACAGGTCGATGCATCCCTATCTTTTCGGTAAGCTCTGCTACCATTTCTGTGACTGTTTTGCTCACAGACATCGCTTTGTTTAACTCTAATTTGGTGGCTCTTGTCGGTAGCTTATGGATACAATATTGACATTAGAAGAACCTTCTGGCCTTCTGCTGAATAGGTCACATTGTACCTGCCTTCTACCTCCTCTAGGAAGGTATTTAGATAACCTAAGGATTGATTCACATGCGTGGACAGAGTTGTAGTTTTGCTCCATGGC
The DNA here is from genome assembly GCA_009176605.1 of Armadillidium nasatum. NCBI lineage: Eukaryota > Metazoa > Arthropoda > Malacostraca > Isopoda > Armadillidiidae > Armadillidium > Armadillidium nasatum. The sequence goes on along the minus strand of SEYY01002844.1, from coordinate 64,422 downwards.
ATTCTTATCAACTCATCAAATTGATCAAACAAGCGTGTTGAAGTTGCTGGGGCTAAGTTATCTAACAAAGCCTTCTTAAACTCTGCAAAGGTCCTTGCGTTAGAGACCTCTGAACAGTTCTCTAATACTATCCTTGCAGATGAACTACCTTTCGGGCTTACATTGCAACATGCTATGGCAATCTTTTCTGCTTCCTCAATTACGTGTTCTGCCTCAAAGCTACGCTCTAATAGCTTCAACCATAGGTGAACTGTCGGTCCAGTCTCCTCACCTCCTGGCCCTTCAAGCAAAGGAATCTTGCTCTTAGCGAAAAATAACCTTTGCAGGTTAAACGCTGGTGCTTCGGCATTGTTTCCCGCTCCTGGCGGTGTTGGTGGTGGTACATTTGCCATGTTATTAAGTGGTGTTTGTGTGTTGGTGCGGTTTATGTTTGTTCCTACTTGAGGAGTGCTCGGCGGGCTGAGTATATCCTCCGTCTTTACGTATTATTATGTCTATCTATTCTCACTCTTTTCCTCTTCCTTACTTTCCTCTCTACCTCCTCTGTACGTATATTTTCGTTCGTTATTTAAACTTAAAACTAGATTTCGGCTGGGTATATATATATATATATATATATATATATATATATATATATATATATATATATATAATATATATATATATATATATATATATATATATATATATATATATATATATATATTTATATTTATTTATTGTACACTTTTCTTTTATGGTTTTAATAAAGATACATATATATCAAGATATATATGCATGAGAGAATTTACATACACAAATAAACAAACTTTCTTCAATTCACAACAAAATTCGTTCATACAAATACAAGCAAATTTACACTCAAACTTGGGTTGCAAATTCGAATATAATTTGTTTCATTCAATTATGAAATCAATTCTGTTGTTAAATGATAAAGCAAGTTTAGTGGTTTGTTTGTGTATTTTCTTTTAGTGTTGTTGGTGTGTGTGTGTACAGAGTGAGTCAGCTGTCTCGAAATATTTTCTTAAGAAAATAAAAAATGAACAACAACAAGAATGACTCAATGTCTCACAGCGGAAATCGCTTCCTTTAGAATTGAGATTATATCTCTTTCGGTTCGTAGCTCTTAAATAGAGGTGATAAATGTAATAAATAGAGGAATTAAATTAATAGAAGATTAAATTATTAATGTGAGAATTAATTAATTAATTAAACAGTTCTTAATGATGATAGACAAATCGGATTTTCCTCTCTTGGGAACAGATATCTTTCAATCCGCTTATTCAGTTTTATACATAGAATTATTATAAGCAAATACACACAAATAAATCCGAATATAAAATTCACACTTATGAGGTCTTTATGCATGTATACTTATGATCGTTCCTTTCCACACAAATTTACGCGACAAGCTTGTGATTTATTAAATTGATTTTATGATAAAATATTTTCCTTGCAGTATATATATATTAAATATTTTATAATATATATATTTCTAATTTTGGAATATTTGCAACTTGGAATTTCTTTTTTCAGAAAATTTACACAAATTTTCTATTGTGGAACCTAGCTATGGGAATTCACTTTTTCACTTCACTGGGCATTAATAAATAATCCTGGCTAGCTTATATATATATAAAATAATTTATAATAATTCTGAGGCTGTGATATATATATATATATATATTTATATATATCACCCTTTGGTATATTTATTATATTACCTCTCCAGAGAATCGATGTCGTAACCAATGAATGACCAATGTACTTCTTGGGGGTTCCGTGAATCCTTTATGGGTTGACGATGGGTTCCTCGTCTTTGGGGAATCCTTCTATGTGAGATGTCTGGTAGCTGGAAGATCCTTAATCGCTCTCGTAGTCGTTCAAGTTCCTCCAAGCGTTCCTCCAGATGCTCCTCCGGATATTTCCCTCTTTTCGACAAAACAGACGCGGCTCTCTCTCTCTTATTGGATCGAAATCCTGGATGACATAGATTCGACGGAATCTAGGGCATCTATTTTATTGCGTCTTTTTGTCTCGGGAATCCTTGCGGCTTGCGGGGTCTTCTGAGATAATTCTTTTGGGTCGAGAGAGAGATTTTTCAATTTTTGCAAATTCTGACTTTTGCACTTCGCCTGGATCTTAGTGTAATCCGATGGCGGGTATGTATCCTGCTTCGCTATCTTCAGAACTTTAGCACTTCTTAGCTTCTTGTAAGCTATTTTCTTCGGTTTCCTCTTCTTTCTTCTTTCTTCTGCCAAATTTTCTGGGCAATTTTTGTATCAATTTTGTTTTTCACAAATCACTATCTGTGAAGTCATCAATTTCTGGCTATTTTAAAGTCTTCAAAAAGTCCTTATTAAGGAAGGCTCTATTTTTCTAGGGTCCAATTCTTCTGTAACACAGTCCCTAGCTGTGAAGACTCTATTTTCTAGCAACTTTTAATCATCAAAAAGTCCCTGTTCGGGCGCCATTTACTATCGCGCAGTTCCACCCTGTGTACTAATCCAAGGATGTTTTAAGTCTTGCTTTTCTTCCCAGTTCAATTACTAAGTCAGGACGCACAGAAATACCTCTGTGGATTTTTGTGGTATATATTTTCTCCCAACGGTACACGGGTCTGTTAGTGGAATATGTGTAGGACTTAGTGTTAGTACCACAGGCGACGCGATAATTAATCAGTAATCAAGACAAAAGATGCGTCCTCCTTTTGTCCCCAAATTTGTTGACCACAGGGTTTGGTTCCGGTCTTCTTTGTGAGTTGTAAGGTGTAAGTGATAAATAAGATCCTTTAAATATGTTTATTGAATATTTTAATTATTTTATACGAACCCACTTTCCTGGCTAGTATTTTATATTAATAATTAAATGGTAATGGAAATCAAAATTAAGAAAAAAATACAAGACGAAAACCAGAACAAGAAAACAGAACCACAAGAACCGCGTCTGTTCTGTCTAATTATTTGCTGAAATAAATAAAGAAACATTGTATATATATATATCTATATATATATAGATATATATATACATACAAATTTTATGTATGTCTAAATTCGCAAATATATATATATATATATATATATATAATATATATATATATATATATATATATATATATATATATATATATATATATATATATATATATATATATATATATATATATATATATATATAATTGAGAATTTTCTATGTTTTCGTATTCTCGATATTAAGTTGATTGTTCAACTTATAAATCTACTTTAAAGTTTGGTGAACTGAAATTACATTAATATTATGAAAGTTTCTAGATCGGTTGCTTTTGAAGAAAGCAGCCGGTTGTTTTTTCTATCACTTTAGTGCGACTAGGGTAGCACGGTGTCATATTGTCTAATGTGGGCTCAAGGCGTGATCACCCTTTTATATGTCGGCCCCCATTGACGTCAATTGACGTCACCTAGGTGTTGGCAGCGCCTTGCTGGGCGGAAAGCCATCCTGTTTCTATTGCACAAGACAAGCGAAACTTTCTTGTAAACAACTTCGTAATATGATATTAATAATAATAATAATAGTCTTGGTAGTGACGATTATTGTTATAACTATAGCACTTCTATGAATAATAATAATAATAATAATAATAATAATTACTGTTACACTGTTGCACTGTCTAAATATTAATAATATTAACAGTAATTGTTGCACTGTCTGAATTGACTAATAATAATAATAATAATAGTAATAAATTACTAAAAGGCACTCTCTTCGTGACTACCAGCTTTACGAAGTAATTAACTATGATTGTTTGTTTATGCACTCGCCTCTTGAATACAAGAGAAACAAAAGAGTTAATATCACAAAAGAATTATTAACAAAAGATTGTAATATTGCTATTGTATTAAGTTTCAGTTTACCAGCTTTCATTTATATATAAAGTAATACATGTTACATGTGTGTGTATGCTACTATATATATATATATATATATATATATATATATATATATATATATATATATATATATATATATATATATATATATATATATATATATATATATATATATATATATATATATATATATATATATATATATATATATATATATATATAAGTAGTTGCGCACCCAAACTGAGGCTCAAATGGGCGTGGCACCACAGGGGCCCCCTGGGACGGAGTCCCAGGGTACCCATGAATCTGGGGTGGTAGTCCCAGGGAATCGGTGGTGCTATAAAGTTCTAGTGTGGGTTATGGCCCCCCAAAAATTTTTTTTAAAAATAATAAAAAAATAATAAATATATATATATTATATATATATATATATATATATATATATATATATATATATATATATATATATATATATATATATATATATATATATATATATATATATATATATATATATATATATACATATATATATATATATATAAATATATGCATATATATATATTTTTTTTTCCCACCCTACCCCCCCCCTTCACCCACACCCCAGCCACCCTACCCCCCCTTCAAAAAAAAAAAAAATAGTAAAATAAAAAATAACATATATATATATATATATATATATATATATATATATATATATATATATATATATATATATATATATATATATATATATATATATACAAGAACTAAAGACCATCCTCCAAGCCAAGAACTATATCCCACCCGCCAACCGAAAAAAGCTTTGGAGCCATTGGGGGTTCATGCGCTCACCAGGGTCCACAATATGTATATCAGGGTACACTACGGAACCCAGAATGGGTCCTCAACCCTGAGAAAAAACCCTAGGGTACCCCGAAAAAAAAATTTAAAAGAAAATAACGTATTAAATACATAAATAAATAATATAATATATATATATATATATATATATATATATATATATATATATATATATATATATATATATATATATATATATATATATATATATATATATATATATATATATATATACGGGGTAGGGTGAAAAAATAATAGCTATTTGTTAAGTGAAAATTAATTAGTAAAATTATTATGAAATAATAATTATTGAACTCGTGTTAAAACACGCTGCATCCCGCAGGGGATCACGTCCTACCACCCACACCCTTTCTCTCAGGACTCGTTTCAGCATAAGGAGCCATCACTCTCCATCGGGGAGTCGCAGCAATACAGGTACATGTATATTACCACCACCACTTCCTATAGCCCAGTACCCCGTACAGAGATACGGTAATCCAGCCGGTTCGTAAGGGGTTGCCCCCACTAAACCGTGGTATCTTGTTAAAAAATACAGCACACAGAGTGTTTCACATGGGTGTATTTTTTATATAAACAATAGAAAAAATAGACAATAACAGTGATAGAAAATGAAAAATAAAAAGTAATAAAGTAAAAATAAAAGAAAAGATAAAAAAAATAAAAATAAAAATAAAAGTAAAAACCAAAAATTAAAAATATAAAAAAAATAAAAAAATAAAAAAAAAATAAAAAAATATAAAAAAAGAAATGAGAAACAAATAAATAAATAAAAATAAATAAAAATAAAATTAAAAATTAAAAATATATAAAACAAAATAAATAAAAATAAAAAATATAAAAAAGAAAAAATGTTAAAGAAAAAAAAGATAAAAATAAATAAACAAATAAATAAATAAAAATAATAAATAATATATATGTATATATATATATATATATATATATATATATATATATATATATATATATATATATATATATATATATATATATATATATATATATATATATATATATATATATATATATATATATATATATATATATATATATATATATATATATATATATATATATATATATATATATATATATATATATATATATATATATATATATATATATATATATATATATATATATATATATATATATATATATATATATATATATATATATATATATATATATATATATATATATATATATATATATATATATATATATATATATATATAATGGCGTGGGGTCACCCATCGCCCTACCCCACTCTTCTCTCACTTCACAGGTGTTAAGAACACACACACACACACACACACACACACACACACACATACGCTTGCACACATAGGATGTTTCCATAGTAGCTGTTTTTAGATTTTTTCCCTAAATAAATTCCACTATATATTATTTTATATTATTATTATTATCATTAGTATTAGTATTATTACTATTATTATTATTATATTACATATTGTTGAACAGATATACAAATATCTACGCATACACACACACATACACACACACATACCAAATCATCATTATTATTATTATGTTATACGTAATAGTAACAGTAGTAGTATTTCATACCCTATGCTCTTAAGATATCTTACTTAACAGCATGAGGTAGGCAAGCTATAGATTCTTGTAAAGGCACACACACACACACACACACACTATCTCACACACACTCAAACACACATGATAATCATTCACCCATAAACTCATTTAATTTGCAGGATCATGTATCTTAGCAGCAGTTGAAGACATTTAAATTTAACGTTTATTATGTTCATATTACTTATTAAGAATATAAAGTATACAGTTTTAAAGGATTGAAATGTTTTTGCAAATGTTAATTTATAATTTTCCTTTAATATTTAATGAAGTTTGCTTAAAATGTTTTAATGAAAAAGTTTTCCTTCTTAAAAATTTTTAAATTATTTTAAAACTTAAACGCAAATAGATTTTATTACTTTTTTTAAAAATATTCTGTATTTGGATACGATCCATAATGTGTGTAAATGTGTTCATGTTTGTGTACCTTTTTATTTAGTTGAGTGTAAAGTTTACCAGCTTATGTTTAAATGTCTTCAACTGCTGCTAAGATACATGATCCTGCAAATTGAATGAGTTTATGGGTGAAAGTTTATCATATGTGTGTGTGTCTGCCTTTACAATCTTCTATAGCTTGCCTACCTCATGCTGCTAAGTAAGATATCTTAAGAGCATAGGGTATGAAATACTACTACTGTAACTATTACGTATAACATAATAATAATAAAAATGATGATTTGGGTAGGTGTGTGTATGTGTGTGTGTGCGTAGATATTTGTATATGTGTTTAACAATCTGTTTTATAATAATAATAGTAATAATACTAATACTAATGATAATAATAATAATAATATAAAATAATATATAGTGAAATTTATTTAGGGAAAAGACCTAAAAACAGTTACTATTGAAACATCTTATGTGTGCTTGTGTATGCGCGTGTGTGTGTGTGTTTTTAATACCTGTGAAGTGGGAGAAGAGTGCGGTAGAGCGATGGGTGACCCCACGTCATTATAAATAAATAAATATTATATATATATATATATATATATATATATATATATATATATATATATATATATATATATATATATATATATATATATTTATATATGGCATCCGCATGATTATGCATAAATTAAAATCCACATCCGCATCCGCATCCACATCCGCATCCGCAAATTAGAAAATATGACATCCGATCCATCACTATATATATATATATATATATATATATATATATATATATATATATATATATATATATATATATATATATATGAGGTGGACCGGATATCCGCATCCGCATCCGCAACTGCGGATATCCGCGATTTGATATCCGCAACCGCATCCCCATTCGCGAATAGTAAAAAATTAGGATGCTTATCTACTATCTACTATCTACTAGCTTATATACTCTCCGGTCCACCTCTAATATATATATATATATATATATATATATATATATATATATATATATATATATATATATATATATATATATATATATATATATATATATATATATATATATATATATATTATATATATTTTACAGATCGCCACCGCTCACGGGCAGAGCCCTTTTCAAGGAGGGGGCACACACACATAGAGAGAGCTCGCTTAAACACACACACACACCTAACGCACAGCCCTCAGGTAGGCGCAGAGGGAAGCCTTGAAGAGTGGAAGGTTAAATACAGAAGGAAAATAGATGAAGGTAGAGAGTTCCACAGAATAGAGGTGGCTGGAAAGAAAGAGGTACCACAACGGGCTAGCCTGGGATACCCTACGTCCACACAAAATTGGTGAGAAAGCAGGGCACCCCTTGTGCAACGAGGACGACGCAATGGTGGAGGAATGCGAGAGGCCAATTCCCTCGAGCACCTGCCATTGTAGTACCTGTAGAAAAGAGATAGCGCGCCAACGTCACGTCGCAGAGACAGAGGGTCGAGAGAGTTTGAAAGTAGGGGACAGTTAATTAATCTTTTAGCTTTTGACTCAACCCTATCCAGAAGAGAGGAGGATCCGGAGCCCCCCCAAATGTGAGAACAGTACTCCATACCAAGGGCGAATAAGACCCTTATATATTTGGAGTAACTGTTCAGAAGAGAAAAATTCTCGAAATCTGAACAGAACTCCCAGCTTCTTAGATGCCGCTTTAGCAACCATTGTGATATGTGGTTTCCAAGATAGTTTGTTGTTTATGTTTAGACCAAGAATGTTAATGTTATTTACAGGTGAGACGGGAGAGCCATCGAAGAGGATAGGAAAGTTAGGAGGTGTTTTTGAGAGGGAGATGTGAAGAAGTTGAGTTTTTAAAGAGTTGAATTTCACAAGGTTGCTATGACCCCACCGGGAAATCCCATCCAGATCGGCAAGAATAGAATTGGAAAGTTGAAGACGAGAAGCAACTCTAGAAGCAAAAGAGGGAGCAGATTTGAAATGAGTAGAAGAATGCAGAGTTGAATCATCAGCATAAGAGTGAACAGAGTTAGAAGTGCAGTTGAGAAGATCGTTAATGAAAAGTAAGAATAAGGTTGGAGATAAAACAGAACCCTGAGGAACACCACAGTTGACAGAAAAGGAGGAAGAGGTCGCTCCATCTACAACTGCCGAAATGAAATGATCTGAGAGAAAACTAGACAATAATAAGCAAAGAGAAGGAGGAAACCCAAAGAAGGGGAGCTTGGAGAGCAGTGACGCATGCCACACCCGGTCAAAAGCCTTGGATATGTCAAGCGCCACCACACAAGACTCCCCGAATGCCCTAAGGGTAGAAGACCATAGATCAGTAAAATAGGAAAGTATGTCACCAGTTGACCTCGAGCGTTGATTGCCATACTCGTGATCAGAAAGAAGAGATTGAGACTCCAAATGATCCAGGAAATGAGAGTTGAGAAGAGTTTCAAAAATTTTAGATAGAACACAGGTGAGAGCTATAGGTCGATAGTTAGAAGGGTCAGAGCGACTACCTTTTTTCGGGATCGGTTGAAAAAACGCACGCTTCCAGCATTGAGGAAAAGTATTAGTTTTAAGGCATAGAGAGTAGAGCTGAACGAGGACAGGCGCTAACTCGGAAGCACACTCCCTCAGAACACGAGGGGGAATGCCATCCGGGCCACTGGCCTTCCTGACGTTCATAGATTTCAGGATCCCATGCACCTGATCATGAGTAATTACAGGCAGAGACATGGGACACCTGAGCGGAGAAGGAGTAGGAGGAGGGATGCCGGAGTCGAGCAGGGTTGGAATTAGAATGAAAAAAGGAGGCCGAAGAGATTAGCCTTTTCAGTCAGGAGTATTAGCAACAGAACCATCAGAGCGAATAAGAGGAGGAAAGGCAGATTTACAGAAGTTGTTAGAGATATTTTTGACAAGAGGCCAGAAATTTTTATCAGTAGGAGAGCCATGGAGGTCAGCGCACTTCCTTTTTATGAAAGTACGCTTAGTCTGTCGAAGAACATCCCTGCAACGATTCCGAGCTGAATGAAAATTAGCAAGAGTGATAGGAGAAGGAGAGTTTTTCCATTCACGATAAGCACTGTCTATCTCGCGAAGGGCAAGAGAACAGCCGTCATCGAACCATGGATTTTGAGGAGAAAAAGATTTAGTTGAAGATGGAATGAATCTGCCCATCCCGTCAAGGATTACGGCCCCTACCTTTTCAGCAGAGACAGAAGCGTCCCCCGAGACAAAGCAAGATTCACTCCAATGACAGTTAGCAAAGAAGCGGCGCATTGCCCCCCAATTAGCCCGATTAAAGTGCCAGAAAGTACGTTTAGGGCATGGTGGAGCTGTTGGAGAGAAAGCATTATAACTAAGAGCTATAAGATTATGGTCAGAGTTACCAATAGGAGGGAAAATGGTGTTTTTATATCTAGAAGGGGTAGTGGTGAAGCATAAATCAAGTGTATTCAAGAATTGGTTAGGACGATCTGGAATGTGTGTGGGTTCAGTAATCAATTGCTTTCATTATTATATTTACTAGATGTTTAAAAGAGTTTTGCTTGGATGTTTTGTGGAAACGTATAACCGTAAGATCCTGTTTGCTTTTGTTAGCCATCTGGCATGATGAAGGGTTCCTGGAGATTTCTTTGCTGAAGTCGAAGATATATTTCTTGATTTTATGGTAATACACATTTCATATAAATATTTTTGGTCAGTGCAAATTTTCTTAACGATATTTTCAGGGATTTTTTTTAAAGGTTGCAGTTTACAAGTTCAAAATCAACTCTTTTGCTTATTTACATCCTTTTCAATGTTGAAAATATTTTTAATTCTTGACCGATTATATATTATCAAATTTGCAAATTATTTGCAGTTCATCAGGAAGAAGAAAAAAAAAAAAAAAAAAAAAAAAAAACATTCCTGACTTTTTTTTTTTTTTTTTTTTTTTTTTTATCTACAATGGTTTAATTAAAAGCTTTTCTGAAAATTTCCCCTTTTTAAAGAGAATAGTGGGGAAAGACCACTGCTGAAAATGATCCGAAAATTGAGTTATATATTCAAAAATGTTTTACCTAAAAAAGCTTTTAACGGATTATTGATATCTGCTTTTTAGGAAAAAAGTTATATGCATTTTCTGACCAACTGTCAATTTTTTTTTTTTTTTTTTTGAAATTTTGGAAAATTTGCCCTTCAGGACAAAAATTAAAAAAAAAAAAAAAAAAAAAAAAAAAAACTACAACTTTTTTGAATTGTTCAGGATCTGTAGAGGAGGTTTAAAGTTACAAATTTCTTTCAATACTTTTCTCAATGCTATTTGTTCTTTTCGAGATATAGCCTCTCAAATTTGGCAAATTTCAAAGAAATTTCAAAATTTTCAAATTTTGAGAAGTTATATCTCGAAAAGAAGAAAATAAAATTGAATGATGCACTGGGAGAAACTTTTAGCTCTGGATCTCCTCTAAACTCCCGCCAGGAATAAAAAAAAATCCTTAAGTGTAGATTTTCTTTAATTTTTTGGTCCGGAAGTGTAAATTTTTCCAAATAATTTTGACATTTTAATTTCTAAATATATATAACTTTTACACTAAGCCAAATATCGAAAATTGCGACGTATAGTTTCTTGCAATTTAGGCTGGGAACATACAGTTAAATTTGCAGGTCATTTAGACCAGTGGTTTGTCCCTGCTATTCACTTTTTTTTAGGTAAATTGTTCCAAAAACTTTACAGACCACTATAAATACAGAAAAAAGTCAGGAATTGAGTTTCATTCAACGTGTGGAGATGCAAATACCATCTAAATTTCTTAAAATTGGTCAAAATTAAATTTTTTTAATTAAATTGGACCCCCTTTATTTATTTTTATTATGCAGTCAGATCAAAAACATTTAATTTCTGTGTTTTCTAATTTCATTCTGATGGCATTTTTTCTGCCAACAAGTTTCCTCTCTCTTTCAACTTTTTTTCAATCCAACATATTATTTTCATTAAATATCCCCATATACTTTAATGTTACATTTACTATAGCAGCAGGGTCTCTATAGATTACACGAAACCAGTCAATCTATTCTGAGAATTTTTCATCATATCAGTTTTTCTCTATTTTCAATGTCTCTTCTTCCATAACATCAAAGTTTAATCCTGTGTTGTTTGAAGGGCCACATATTTCTACAACTTGGGAACTGCTAC
>SEYY01002844.1:37500-42500 GCA_009176605.1 Armadillidium nasatum | reverse complement strand
TTGTTTGAAATTTTTTTTTATTATTTGACTGATTGAGCTGAAATTTTCAAAGTATGTAAATTTTTTCACGAAGTTCCTGAGTTGATTTCGAGCATTTTTTTGAGTCTATAACGGTTTGAAACTTATTTCGACCCAAAGTTGAAAAAAATGAATAGCTGGGTCAAACCGCTGGTCCACATGAGCTGAAAATTTAATTGAATACCTTTTAGCTCCAATTTCTTGCATTGGCGGGAATAGATTTTTGATATCACGTCTAGAAAAAAGTTATAAGCACTTGAAAAAAAATTTGCAAAAATCGTACCCTTCTGGAGGAAAAAATTATTAAAAAAAAAATGCTACCTACTATTTTTTTTTATTTGTGAATATTGTTTAGAAGAGGAACAGGGCAACAATTTTTATTTAGTGCATTTTTAAATGCCCTTTGTTTGAAGCGAGATATAGCCTCTCAAACTTTGGGAATTTTTTAAATTTGGCCAAAAATGGACCTTTTTGAAGGCTATATCTCAAAACCAACGAATCTCATCGAATAAAGTACATAGAGGAATTTGTAGCCCCACCCCTCCTCCATACACACCAAAAATAGGAAATGTTATAGTTGTATTTTTTAAAAAAAGATTTTGTCTGAAAAGGTGGATTTTTTTACTTCAAAAAATTTTTTTCCTATAGTTGGTCAGTTTTTGGATTATAACATTTTTTCTATAACTCTGGGAAAAAAAGTCTATAAAAGGCTTTTGTAGCCCATATAATTCTAAATAAATAGTCCAACTTTCAGCTCATTCTAAAAAGTGGTTTGGCACCTCCATTCTATTGAAAAATGGGAAAAATTTCCACAAAAAAAAAAAAACTTTTAACCGTAATAGACTCGGTAAAACGCTAGAAATGGACTTTTCTTACCGGTAAAAAATCTATATACACTGAAAGTTTCAGCAGAATCGGCTGAAAATTTAAAATTTTCAATAAAAAATTTTTTTGGTATAATTTGCCATTTTAACCCCGGCCGGCAACCCCGGTTTTCCCTGATTTTTAGCCGGGGCCGGGGCCTGGGCCCCGGTTGGTTCATAGAGCTGGGCGTTGCGACTTTGTAACAAACGTTTTGGAAAAGTGGTACTAAGCAAAGTCGTACAGCCAATTTTCCGCGACTTTAGTCGCGACTTTGAACAGGAAGAAAGACTTTATTAACCCTTAAAGGTTAGAAGCATGGCTCACTTGTATCATTCTAAAAACAAGTTTAAATATTGTTGGACAATGTTGAAACCATTTCTTTTGTTATTATTTTTTCCTTTTTGTTTATTTTTATTTGTAAGACGTTCTTATCATTGGCTACAGAAAAGGAAAGTAAATTGGCACAGATAAACATTTATGATAATAAAATATATAATAATATATTATAACGCTATGATTCCAATGCCTTTACACAGGTTAGCCCGTCCATGTTTTCTAAACATTATAAATATAGTTTTTAAGCTATCATTAGTAGGGACCGACCGTGGCTGGAATTTTTCCGGGGCCAGTGCTGGGCTGAAGTTCTGGCCGCGGTTGCCTAAAATTTGTAAAGAGGTCAAAAGCACTGAAATTTTTAGTTAAGGAAATTAGATGTAAATTTAATTGAGATTTATTTAATTATAAGAAAGGAGTAGAATAGCCAACATTCACTTAAATTAATGATTATATGCATTTTCTCCGAAAAAAAATTAGAAAATTACAGATTTTGTATAATAAAAGTTTAAGAAAAGTGCAAAATTAAAAAAAAAAAATTTCTGATTCATAATAGAAATTCAACAGGTTTACCTAGCTAAGACCCTAAGGTAAAGTTTTAAAAAATTTAAGATATAAAATTATAAATATAACCTGTATTTATACATATTGTTATTTTATTGCTGAGTATCAAACTTGTATCATTTAGCTACGTTATTTCAAAATTATAATTTTGTTTATACTTTCAGTCAATGTGGCTAAAAGATCAGGTTCTGCAGTGTGGGAGTACTGTGCAATGTTTCAGGATAGGCTCGAAATAACTAAATGTAACATCTGCAGTCAGAAAATTAGAAGAGAACCTCCGGGTGCCACAAGTAAAATATTTTCAACAAAATCTTTATGGGGCATCTAAATTCAAAACACAAAGATGAACATTCATTAGCAGAAAAGGAGCAGTCAAAAGAAGAAAATATTGAAAAAAAAAACAAGGAAAAAATCTTATTTTTCTTATAGTTTGTTTGAATTTTTTTTAATTATTATTTGACTGACTGACAGCTGAAATTTTAAGGGTATATGCATTTTTCCCGGAAGTTCTATGTTGATTTTGAGCATTTTTCTGAGTCTATAACGGTTTGAAAGTTATTTGGACTCAAAGTTGACAAAAATGAATAGCTGGGTCAAACCACTGGTCCACTTGAGCTGAAAATTTAACTCAATAATTTTAACCCCAATTTCTTGCATTGGTGGAACTGATTTTTGATATCACGTCTAGAAAAAGTTAAGCATTTGAAGAAAAAAAATATTTAAAAAAAAACACGCTACCTACAATTTTTTTTTATTTGTGGATATTGTTTAGAGAAGGGAGAGACCAACAACTTTTATTAGTGCATTATTAAATGGTATTTGTTTGAAGTGAGATTTAGCATCTCAAACTTTGGGAATTTTTGAAATTTGGTCTAAAATGGACTTTTTTGAAGGCTTTATCTCGAAACCAACTAACCGCATCGGATAAAGTATATTGATAAATTTGTAGCCCCATCCCTCATCTGTACATACACCAGAAATGAGAAATGTTATAGTTGTACTTTTTTTCAAATTTTTTTTGTCCGAAAATGTGGATTTAAAAAAAAAAATCGATAGTTGGTCAGCTTCAGCTTTATAACATTTTTTTTGATAACTCTGGAAACGAAACTCCCTTAGAGGTTTTCATAGCCCATAAAATTCTAAATATACAGTCCAAATTTCAGGTTATTTTGAAGAGTGGTTTGGCCCGGCCATTCATTTGAAAAAGGGTCAAATTTCCAAATTAAAACTTTAAACTATAACTCAGAAAAACGCAGAAAATTAAAAATGTTTTTGAAATTGGACTGTCCCCTTAAAAAAATTTTAAAAGTTATGATAAAGAAATACGCATTAAATTTAGAATTTAGTTCTTCTAGTTCAAATTTGTTTTTGAATTGAGAAATATTTAAGAAATTCTCTAAATTCCTTCAGTAAACACTTCTCGATATTGAATATTCGTTCTTCGTAATTCAGTTTCTTTTCTAAATTTGTTTAAAATGGAAGTATTTAGAATATGTTAGAAATACTAGAGTTTATTATTCAAAAATTATTTTACTAAGAAATTAATATAGGTTTTCTCCTTCAGATTTGTCGTATAATAGATATATATTAAAGAAACTCAAAAAAATTTTAAACACTTTGTCTTCCAAATTTATCCTCTCCTACATATTTGTTTAATCAAGACATAAATATTTAAAATGCTATCGAAATTTAAGACTTTTTAAAGCAATAGCTATTAAAGGCAAAGATTTAAAGTTAGTTACACCTATAATAAATTCTAGCTATCGTTAAATTATTTTTTATATTTTTCAACAAAAATAATAATAATAATTCTACCAATTAATTTTTCTTATTTTCCAAAAGGTTTGAATGAAACCTTTTTCATTAAGTTAATTCTACATAAAAATCGTTTTGTTGTATTTACTAAACATTTGAAATAAGGAAAAAGTAAATTTTTACTTGATAGTTTCAATGAAGAACTTAAAAATACAATAAAAAAGGCAAATTTCCATTCATCATTTAAGTTCTTTCTAAAATCAATTTAATTTTCATAAATTTTCTCATAATTTGGAGTACTCTTCAAAATTGAATCTGAAGCATCATTGTCGCAAATTTTACATTAAACTTTTCACCAGTCTTTGATTTCCAACCATATACTCTTATATGAATTTCTTTTGTCCTTGTGGCAGTGAACACTCTTCATTTTTCCTAATTTTAATATATTTTATTCATAATTCCCTATATTATAATTATTTTGTCGATTTCAACTCATAGTTCTAATTAAAATTCAACTTAATTTTGGCAGAGTTAATAATAATAATAATAATAATAATAATAATAATAATAATAATAATAATAATAATAATAATAATAATAATAATATATAATAATAATAATAATTTAATAATAATAATAACAATAATAACAATAACAATAACAATAATAATAATAATAATAATAATAATAATAATAATAATAATAATAATAATAATAATAATAATAGTAATAATAATAATGTAAACTAAATTTATTAACAAAAACAGTAATAATTTTGATATGGTTAAAAATTATTAGATTAATAAATATAAGAAATATTGGTTAAGAAAATGAAATAAGAAAAAGAAAATTTCTCCACTAATCTCCACTTTTTAATACAATGACAATTAAAATTGGCAATAACGGCAATTATATTAGTATCCACAACTGTCAGAGTTTTAATATCCACCATGAACAAGAAAGGAAATAAAATTATAATTCAAGGTATAAATAATAAAAGTGTAAAATTAATATTTATTTATTTTAATTTTAAATATATTTATTTTGAAAAGTGAAACAGAAACAGAAAATTTAGATTACTTCAGACTCTTTATGCTAAAACGGTGAGGAGAGAAGGAAGGGAAAACGGAGTGTTCACAATCTGAACTGAAAGTCAAATAAAAACGTTCAAATGTTTCCTATCTAAAAGATATTTGAAACTATTTATAAATAATAAATGTTATTTAAATCACCATTTTATTCAAATATTGCATTGTTCAGATGGATTTATAATAATAATAATAATAATAATAATAATAATAATAATAATAATAATAATAATAATAATAAAATATAATAATAATAATAATAATAATAATAATAATAATAATAATAATAATAATAATAATAATAATAATAATAATAATAATAATAATAATAATAATAATAATAATAATAATAATAATAATAATAATAATAATAATAAT
>SEYY01002844.1:25000-35000 GCA_009176605.1 Armadillidium nasatum | reverse complement strand
GTTCTTAACCGTACATAACCATTCCTCTTCATTTGTACTTAACAGTTACACAAATGCTTTAGCGTTCAATAGCAAACACATTTCTGTTTCCTCATAGTTTCTCTACTCTCAATTTTCAAGCAAAGATGTTTTTGTTGTGAATACGCGAGCAACGATGTTTCTTCTTGTGTTTTTAAATTGGAGTTTTCCGAATTTCAACCTTGTGACTTTAGCTGTCATGCCATTCTACGGGAAAATTCGTTTGTTCTATTATTCCACATTAATCTATTGACCATTTAGACACTAAAATAAAGTACATTCTCTCTTCATCTCTTTTCTCTGATTTCTCTTAGTGATTTCATTGTTCACGGCGGCCAATGGCTTCTTCTAGTTTACATAATGCAGCATTCTTTTCCATTTATTTTCCAAAATGATCTTGAGTAGATGGTACAGCTCCCTACTCATATCCTTGATTTCTTTAAAGATAAACCCATCACTCAAGATCTTTTCTTAACTTCTAATCCTTCTCCTAACACTGTTAAACTCAATTCATCTTTGGGATCCTCCGATCACCTTTTCATCTCTGTGCCATATTCTGTCTCTTTAAGTCCTCCGCAGGAAAGACCACTGCCAATTAAGAGAAAAGGTTTGTGGTATTTCTTTGCCGCTAACTGGCAGGACTTGTGAATTACTTCTCTGATTTCTTTCGTAGTGGGTAGAGCAGAGCGCATAACCGAGGTGATCTTCTTCGTCATAAAGGCGTAGATTTCATATTCCTAACAAACCTTGGTTTAAATCTGTTTGTTCTCATGCTATTAGCCTCAGGGTTGCTGCCTTCAGGGATTACCTCCATCTTCAAAATCTAAAAACTCATGCTTCTTAAATTTTGTCTTAATCATACAAAACATATTCTCAGTAGCACCAAAAAATTCATATCTCCTTTGAAAATGTAATCATTTTTTCTGGTCCTCTTGTTCAGTGCTTCCTGGCATTTCGCAAAAAAAAAGTCAACTCTAGATTTTCTTCCTCTTTCCCTCCTCTTGTACCGTCTGACGACACAAGTGCCGTTTTGCACTCAGCGGAGTCTGAAATTTTCGCTTAAGCATTTTCCTTTAATTCCATCTAAAATGATAATGGACCTATTTTTCCTTCAACCTCCTTCAACTCATTTATTCTATCATAATATTTTCTTCTAAAGACCGTATTCACCCTTTGGTTCTCAAAACTTGTGCTTCTGAGTTTGCACCCTAAATTTGTATCCTGTTTGTTTCTGCATATCACCTTTCATGAACTACAATAGTCATTAACCTACTTTTTTTATCGTTTAGGCATAAATGTCAGAGTTGAAAAGAGTCAGATACGGAAGATATGAAGAACTTATAAAAATTGAGTCTTTGATATAACAATAAAGGAGAAAATTTCGTCCCAAAATAAATATTTGACCCTTTTAAAAGATAAATAGATTATGTTTACATAGGCTTTAGGATCTATAAATGATCAGACTATTTGCGCATAATATCCTTGAATTATGTATACCTTTTTTACTCAATAACCCTCTCTGTGAAAATTTGCTTTTTTTTTTTTAACCGAATGCAATCTCATTTTAAAGGAATGTTTAAACTCACAAAAAATGATGTAGAACTTTTCTTTTTGCTTTCATCTTGTGTATGAATCTTTTTTTTAGTATACTATCCACTTGATCAGCAGGATTTTGTATATGACTGAGAAAGTTAGCAGCAAGATTTGATCTTTTGATGAATGCAAATTAGCAAAAACGTTTCTAAGCATTCATACTCATCTCTATAAAAAAAATTTTGCAGACAGACGTAGATCACTATTTCGCCCCATTTATTTAAAATTGTTATTTGAAAGTGAATAGAGCATTAAGTGAATTAAAAGACAAACACAATCAAGGAAAACTAATATACCTTTGTATTACCTTGGTAGTTTATCTCATTTAAAAAGTTTACAAAAATTTATAGATGCTTTTAATTTTCAGTTCCCCTACCATGTGATTCTACATCAGATTGAGAACACAGGATCCCAAATATGGTAGAACACGTACTTCTTGATACACATGACCGGCGGAGAATTCTGCGAAAGTTGGTGGACATCACACTGTAAAAGAGAAAGAAAACTACTTTTAAAATAAACTGAAATTCAGGGAAAAGAAATATTAAATTTAAGCAGTATAAAATTAATTGACAAAACTTAAAACATAAAATAGTACATTTGAAAAGTGTTATTTCTGAATTTCGAATAGCTTTCTTTGATATTTTACTCCATTCTTACTTATTTGATACATTAATCCATTTAAGAACATATTTAATTGTTTCTGCATTATTTTAACTATAGACATCCTAATATATATATATATATATATATATATATATATATATATATATATATATATATATATATATATATATATATATATATATATATATATATATATATATTTATATATATTATTTTAAATCTAATGGACAAAGGCCGAAAGAATACCAAATTAAAACCAGAGAAAGGAGCAAATCGGGATCCTGGTCAGATTAAAGACTGACATGACCTGATACACGGCGTTTGAAGGTGTATAAATAATAGGAAGTTGGGAAAATAGATAAAGGAAGTGTGTTTTAGACTTTACTAGTAGAGAACATGTAAAATTAAGCATAGCGGTTAAGTATGTGGTTAGAGAGTTGGATAGGGAAAGGATGAGACTGTGTAGAAAGACGAGTAGCACTAGCCATTTTCATTGGAGGAGGTATACGACAAAACAGTTCATAATAGCAGTGTGCATTGTAAAAGCGATAGTATAGCGAGAGTGACAAAACAATTCGACGGGCAGAAAGAGATTAGAGAGAATTAGTGAGAGCAGGAGAGTTGATAAGGTGAAAAGCCCTAGACACCACCTTTTCTAGGAGAGCTGTACGAGTGGAACCACCCCAGATGTGTGAGGCGTAATCCATCCTGGGCCGAACAATACCCCTATAAAGAGCAAGCAAATGAGGTGGAGTGAAGAAATGCTGTAGACATCACAGAACACCCAATCTCTTAGAAGCTTGTTTAGAAAGAGAAATAAATTGATCTTTCCAAGAAAGATCGCGAGAAAAAGAAACACCGAGAATATTAAGAACATATGAAGGTTTGAGTTGGTGTTTTCAAAGAAGATATCATAGTTGTGTGGAAGATTGTATCGAATAGAGAGATGGAGAAATTAAATTTTTGAGGCATTGAAAACTATCATGTTTTCTCTGCCTCAATTTGAAATGCGAGATAGCAGAGGTTAGTTACTCCAAGGTCACCCTCCTTGCGTCTATTAACTGTTGTTGGGAGGGGCGGCTTTCAAAATGAAAAGAATAATGAAGGGTGGAGTCATCAGCATAGGGATTGATAGGAGATGAAGTAATAAAGGGAAGGTCTTTAATGAAAACAGAAAAAGTGTTGGTGATAGAACAGATCCTTGAGGAACACCACTATTAATAGATTTATAGGATGAACGATGGTCGTCTACAACAGCTGCTATAGAACGCCCAGATAGGATATCAGAGAAAAGGCCACAGAGAGAAGGATATATTCCGAAAGAGGGAAGTTTGGAAATCAAAGCTTGTGCCAGACTCTATCGAAAGCTTTCGATATGTCCAGCGTGACAACAAAAAATTAGATAGGTCTCGTCGACCTTTTGTTTGACCAGGTTTCCTACTTTCCCCCTAAGTCTAGTGGATATTTTGGTAGAGCACTGGCATTTGCCCACCAGAGATGAAATAAAAAAATAGAACTTATTCTTATACTTACGTGTAAATAACTGGATTTAAACAAGAATGGATAAAAGGAAGAAGACCAAAAAACACTTGAAGATTATAGATGTGATCTGTGAAGAGTTTATCTGATCCTGCCCCACGTAAAACGTCCAAAATGATTTTAGGTCCCCAACAAAGCATAAACAATACAATTACCAAAATGAGCATTTTGATAACCTGTATCAAAGAAAGTAAATATTAAATTCAGTTTATAAAATAATATTCAAAATTTACAACATTTACATTTGCATGATACAACATAATTTAATATTAATAATATATAATGTACAAATTATTCAAACTCTTTGTGAGCCTCGAATGGAAATCTTTGCAATTCTATAAGAAATATTTTTTTAAAATGTTTTGAAACGTTGTTTCATTGTGTTTTACTTGCTATAAGTAAAATGAAGCATCCAATTTCCATAAAGAAAATGGTGATACCAAATGTTAAACGATTCTCAGGGTGAACCTCTATTCCTAAACAAGATCATTTTTTGACCAAATTATTAGTTTGTTTTCAATTACTTCAGTTATTGTCATTATCATTTTTACCGAAAATAAAAACACAAAAAATTTGCATACATATTTTGCACAAAGTTTGATTTAAATTGTAGTTTAAAAATATGTTGTTTTTTTTTTAACGTTTAAAAAACAAACCTAACCTAACCAGACCTATGAGTGACTAGAGTCAACACTGGTAATAGAAGGTAAAAATGAACCTAAAATAAAAACCTTCGGGAGTTAGCCAATAATTTTAAGCCCTTTACTCATCTGGGTTCTTTCGACTTCTTGCTTTTTTTTCATCCTCTATTGTCTCGTGTTTTCCTCAGTAACATTCACTTTCAGCACCTTCATTTACCATCGCCTTCAAACTTTCAAAAGACATATTCCTTAAATCTCAATGCAGAGTTTTTTCGAACTACGCTTCATGCGAAAAATCATAATAGAAATTAAACCTTTGATTTTTCTTCTTTGCATTCTTTCAGAAGTTAGCTCAAACTTTGTTTCCTACTCTTTGCTTAATCCTTCTCTTCTTTTTATTTTTTTCCCCTCCACAATGTTCAACACTTTGTATAACATCTTTTAAAGATATTGCTTAAGTTCTGTACGAACATAATACTATAATTCTGGAAGTTATCGTCCTTAGCTTTTCAAAATCTCTGACTTGGTAATTGTTTTGTTTCTTTCAAGCATTTTTTACCTTTAGCTATAACTATATCTTTACCTATAACGTTATCTTATCGAGGGTTTTCCCTCGAATGAATATCTTCTTTCTTTCTATCTAATCCTTGGTATTCTGTTAATGTGTCAATGGGCATATCAAAACTGTCAAGAGGCTGACACATTTATAATTTCCAAGCTATCCTTTCTTCCGTAACCTTCTTTAGAACAAATGCATCTCAACTTAATAAATTGAAATGACAGAATAGATGCTTTGGACAGATTACTGATGTTGAGAGATTATTTTGAAAAGACAAAAGGGGCATAGACTATAAGTAAGGAGATTAAATTTATGTAACATTAAGCTTTATAAGGAAAAACTTTGTACTGGAAAAAAGAGAAATTTTATTATATTGGAATATACAAGATGACAGTAGTCGTTCAAATACAAATTTTAAGCAAAATAGTTTTGAAATTTGAAGATTCAATTTCGATTTATTTGTGTTAAATAACTGTGATTTAGTTACAGACTACTCTTTCAAAACTATTTATATGAACGAAGCAAATAATGCAAATGTTAATGTAAAGGATGAAAATTCCTCTGATAATTTACTTCTGTAGTTAGTCTGAAATTAAGAAGAGTAGCACGTCACTTATCTAAATCTATTGATAGGCCAAAGAGATTAGCAAGAAAATGCTCGTAATCGCATTCATCGGAAAGTTAAAATCTCAAATATGTCTGATCCCTCTTTATGAGGTTTCAATATTATTAATAAAAAATAGTCTTTCAATTCAATGTGACACACACACACTCATTATAAATAAAAATTAAAAGAAATGTAGAACATTTAGGCAAGAATATTCATACAAATACTTCAGAAAAATAAAGGTAAACATTGTACTCACCTGCTTTCTCGCCACTTTCACATCACCACATCTATCGATATTTATGCCCTTCTTAATTGAGATTGGATGTATAAAAGAAATTCCTGAGTGTGGCGAACTCGAACCAGAGTGGACCATCGTTGAAGAAGAGTTAGAAAGCATTACATTTTCTGAAGCGCTTGTTGTTAGTTTATTTCGAGACTCAAACCTAGTACTTAGGAAAAACCAATAAGAGATATCTTTACTTACTATATATATATATATATATATATATATATATATATATATATATATATATATATATATATATATATATATATATATATATATATATATATATATATATATATATATATATATATATATATATATATATATATATATATATATATATATATATATATATATATATATATATATATATATATATATATATATATATATATATATATATATATATATATATATATATATATATATATATATATATATATATATATATATATATATATATATATATATATATATATATATATATATATTATATATATATATATATATATATATATATATATATATATATATATATATATATATATATATATATATATATATATATATATATATATATATATATATATATATATATATATATATATATATATATATATATATATATATATATATATATATATATATATATATATATATATATATATATATATATATATATATATATATATATATATATATATATATATATATATATATATATATTAGCAATGACATCCGCATCCGCGGAACATCCTCATCAAAATTACCATGCGCATCCGCATTTGCCAAAATTCTGCATCCGCATCCACATCCACATCCGCAACTGAATTTTTATGTAAATATAAATCGGTCTTCTATTCATCGTCAACGAATAGCAACACATTTAAAGAAAGACTTCAAATCAGAGGCCTCATTGATAGTACACTGGGATGGGAAGCTGAACCAGGATCTAACGTCAAAAGAGCATTTTGATATTTTTCCAATTCTGGTATTGGGAAAGAACACAACACAATTATTGGATGTACCATAATTAGAAAGTGGAACAGGAGTAAATATGGCTAATGCTGTAGTAAAGCAATTGAAAATGAAATCTTACTGATCAAATCGTTGGAGTGTCTTCTGATACAACGGCTTCAAAAACTGGCCACCACAAAGGAGCACGTATATTATTAAATATAAGCTCCATAAAGATTTTCTTTATCTTCCATTTTGGCATCACATCTTGGAGCTGATTCTTCAAAGTGTGTTTTCAGATGCTCTTGGTTCTTCTTCTGGTCCTGAATTTCTCCTATTCAAGAGGTTTCAATGTATTTGAAAAAATATTGATGAAAATATCTTCATCCCTGGACTACAGTGCGCTACACTGGCAAAAATATTACTTGATATTAAAGAGGATATTATAGTATGGGCAATAAACGTGCTCCTGGTGCCTCCTGGTGGCATCCGATTAAATGTTCCTGGACCAATGCATATGTCTAGATGGATGAGTAAGGTTATATTCCCTGAAAGTATAGATGTTTCAGAACCAATTTCATTTAACAAAGACAGAAGAGACTGAGCTTCAGAGAATTTGTATATTTACAGTGAAGATTTATTCAAAAATGTGGATAGATGCATCGAACCCTGTGGCAGCTCCTTGGAATGATATTAATCCATTACATACCTTAAATCTGTATGAGAAAATAGATGCAAAGGTAGAAAATTTTTCTTTAAATAAATATTTACAACACCTTTGGTATCTTGCGAAAGAATTAATTGCACTTTCACTGTTTAATGAAAAAGTGTCAAAATAAATTAAAAAGAAAATTGTCACTGCGATCATAGATGGAGCTGGCGGAAGTTGAGAACCTGAATGCCCACCTCCAAAGAAGATACAATTCCAAAGACATCAATTTCCAGCTGCGAGTTACAAGACTTTGCAACACGGAGGACAATTGCTTTTTTCAGAAATTGAACATTGACACAGCATTTTTACACACAGACCCTGAAACATGGCTAGAACGAGATGATTATCAGAAAGGAGTATCCATTATAACAGCAATATCAGTTACCAATGATTTTGCAGAGCGAGGAATCGAATTAATCCAAGAATATAATAAAACATTAACAAAGAATGAAGAGTAACTCCAATTCATACTCCAAGTAGTAGCACAACAGAACATAAAACTATTTCCAGATGGTAAGAGGTCAACATTATTGGGGCAAACTAGGCAACAATGAAGAGTTAGCAGCTATGAAACCACCGCTATGACCAGTTAATATTCCTACGGTAGGGAACCTCGATGATTTCTTTCAGGATGAAACTTTGACGATGATGTGCAATATGTTCTAAATCATAAAATCTTAAAATATTTTTAACAGAGTTTTTAATACTATAGCAACCTATTCTTTTCAAAAAAAAAATAATCACGCATCATAAAGACCACTTATAATATATATATATATATATATATATATATATATATATATATATATATATATATATATATATATATATATATATATATATATATATATATATATATATATATATATATATATATATATATATATATATATATATATATATATATATATATATATATATATATATATATATATATATATATATATATATATATATATATATATATATATATATATATATATATATATATATATATATATATATATATATATATATATATATATATATATATATATATATATATATATATATATATATATATATATATATATATATATATATATATATATATATATATATATATATATATATATATATATATATATATATATATATATATATATATATATATATATATATATATATATATACTAAACATCAAAATTTTAAGTTTGCAATAGTGGAATCGAACCTGGGCCCTATAGCACAAAAGCATAGATTTTACCTCTATGCTACTGGCTGTTTAAAAGAGAAATTTAAAGAGGAGGGTTATCAATAATAATTCACAAGAACAATCTCCAAAGACTTCTCCCAACCACGCTTGAGGGTGAGGCAACATGATCCTGGCTTTGCCTCCACATTCCTCTCGCAGTCGGGAGAAGTAATTGGAGGTTGCTCTTGTGAATTATTATTCATGAGCCTCCTTTTTAAATTTTTCTTTTGAACAACCAGTAGCATAGTTTTAAAACTTTATGCTTTTGTGCTATAGGGCCCGAGTTCAATTCCCCTATAGCAAACATTAAACTTTGATGCTTAATATATTTGATCTGCTAGAGGGTTAACATAATTTAATTAATGACATATATATATATATATATATATATATATATATATATATATATATATATATATATATATATATATATATATATATATATATATATATATATATATATATATATATATATATATATATATATATATATATATATAAGTTTCCATACATAAGGAAATAATACATGTAAACGAGAAACAACTTTTATTTGCATAATATGCTCTACATAAACGCCATTGCGTTCGAAACACAATTCAATGCGTGTCCTCCACTGTTGAAGAACACTTTCAAGCACAGGTTGAGTTACGCCGGTAATGGCGTCGGTGATACGTTGTCTGAGATGATTTATGTTTTGTATCTTTTCCTGATACACTGCCGTCTATCCGGGTCGTCTTCACACATATGCTGTGCCAAATGCAATTTGTATGGATGCCATTTGTTTGTTTTTAAAATGCGGCCGATACTCGATCTGCTGACACCAGTTGTAGCAGACAATCGTCATATGCCTTTCTTGGGACTCAGTGTAAGCGCGAAGAGTACCCTACGTGTTGTACCTTTATCGCTGGCAGTACATCTGCGACCACTTTACGCCTGATCTGTAATAGATCCTGTTTTTTTTTTTTTTTTTTTTTTTTTAAATAATAAATTATAAGGGGAATACCTTAAAATTCTTACCTAAAAATTACAAGGGGATGAGGAGATACGCAGGAAATCGTCAACAGGATGGAGAAATACGGAAGAGTGGTGAGGGCGCTGTACCCAATCTTGTGCGACAGAAGAATGAATATATAAGTGAAGAAAGTAATTTTTGAAAGTACTCTAACCTCAGTTTTGTTATATGGGGCAAATACTTGAAGTACGACATCAAAATAAGAAAGCAGA
>SEYY01002844.1:12500-22500 GCA_009176605.1 Armadillidium nasatum | reverse complement strand
ATCTCAGTTAAACTCTAATTGCTAACATAATTGCAGAAAAGAAGAAACAAATGAAGACACTGCGTAGAGAAAACAAAATGTTTTCCAACCAGGTAAGAGGTAGGTACCCTAGACAATCCCTAAGCAACCTTTGACCAACTCTTTCAAAGAACTTCATTTTTTGGATATCTGTAGCTAAGCAACCATAAAAAATTCAAGGAAATTCATATATGGAATTGACTTAACATTAAAAGCATCATGCTGTTAATAACAATCAATTCTGGACCTATCCTAAGAGCCTTCTTTCTTCCCATTCGCTAGTTATGCATATGAAAATCTAATGAAAAAAAAGAAAAACTTTTTCAAAATTTTACTGAAGCTGGAAAATCTATCTGAAGTTCATGGAGATACTTTCAAAAAATTAACTACAATCAGCTTCTCGACTACCAGATTACCATTTGTGTGGATCATGTAAACTACAGATACAATATAGACTCCCACCTTTTTCTCTGGTGATTCTTAACAACATTACACATTTCAATTTGAAAAGCGCTCTAACCAACATCAAATAGCTTTTACTAGACAGGAGAAATTGAGCAACTGACATCCGAACTTTCTTTGTTTCTAATTGGAACTGATAAAACATGGTTCTTTTTAAAACTCATTCCAGTACAACTACATCAACTTCGACAAAACATCATTAAAACATTAATCTATCCTTAGTATTCTTATAATTTCCTTTCCTAGCGTTCTTTCTTAGAATGATTACTAAACAAGTTTCTTGGAAGTTTACTGTTGAGGTACCTTATAACTCTCCCTCTTTTTGCTATTTTTTTATATCTTCTTGTTTCAATTTATTTTCCCTTATTTGCTGTTTTACGCTGGAAACACCAGGGCATAAATAGAGTTAACGAATGGATATTTAGAATAGTAAACCAGATTTACTAGGTTGTAAACTAATTCAATTTCTAATAGAAATATGATGTTAAATTTTTTTTAGGTGTTATTACCCTAAAGTTTTCAAGTTTAAATTTAATTTTGATCAATTAATCACTTGATAAAACTGGTTGGTTAACAGTAAAAAAAGAAATTCTAACTTGAAAATACATATTTTTTATTCATTTCAACATAGAAAACACGAAAATAGTTTTAAAAACTTCGAGTTAGCTCTTAGTTCTGAAATATAGACCATTTAAGTATATATATAACTATATATATATATATATATATATATATATATATATATATATATATATATATATATATATATATATATATATATATATATATATATATATATATATATATATATATATATATATATATATATATATATATATATATATATATATATATATATATATAATATATATATATATATATATATATATATATATATATATATATATATATATATATATATATATATATATATATATATATATATATATATATATATATATATATATATATTATATATATATATTATATATATATATATATATATATATATATATATATATATATATATATATATATATATATATATAATATATATATATAAATATTTTACAGGTAAAAATTTTCTGCAAACCAGGATTTGAAGCCATTGACAATATCGTCGTCGTTACACAATGTACAGAATGCTCTACCACCAAGCTAAGCCTCCTTTGCAAAAAAAAAGTCATAGTAGAACGGTTTCCAAACTCTTCTTTATCTTTTTATTCAACACAATCTTCCATACAATTATGATTTCCCCTCTGAAAATACACAACTCAAGCCTTCATCTCTCCTTAATGGGAACAGCAACTATTGCGACTAAATTAGCAATATAAGACAGAGAAAATTTTTCCGCAAGCCAGGATTCGAACTCATTGACAATAGCGTCGCCGTTAGACAATGTACAGAAGGCTCTACCACCGAGCTACGCCTAATTTCCAAAAAAGAAAGCAAAGTAGAACGGTTTTTAAGGTCTTCTGCTTCGAATCAGTGTAGCCAACGGTACTTATCTAAATCAATAGGAGGGTGCTTGAAACCTCTACAAGGGCTACTATAGCATTCTGCTGGGTGCTCCTGGATTGCAGGAGAGAAAAATGTCCAGCATGATCCTCTGGTAGAAAGGAGCAAAATTCTTTTACCCCATCTACACATAAAATTTGGACTAATGAAAACTTTGTAAAGGGGATGAACCAGGAAGGAAAAGCTTTTCAGTACCTCAGAGGAATATTTCCACAGCTCAGTGATGCTAATTTAAAGAGGGCATTTTCATTGGCCCGCAGATTCGTCATTTTCTTAACTATAAAAACTTCGAGCAAGTTCTCCAGGGTCATGAGAAAGCAGCATGGGAGGCATTTAAAGATGTACATTACTTCCTTCGAAATCGACGAGTTTACAATTACGCTGAGATTGTGAATAATCTTCTAAAAGAGTACCTTCGAATAGGCTGCAACATGTCACTCAAAATGCATTTCCTACATTCTCACTTGGACTTCTTCTCTGACAACTGTGGTTCAGAGGGATGAACATGGATAGCGATTCCACCAGGACATTTTGAAAATGGACTGAAGGTATCATGGAAATGGAACGCTTCTATGAATGCTGACTACTATTGAGCTATGACAAGAGACACCCCAGAAAAGAAGTACAGTGACTAGCAAAGATAAGACGCTCACGTGATTAAGCCCTTTTAAATGAGGTTTTATGTGTTCATAAAACTAGAGTGAGGCCTATTAAACCGAAGAATGCCCCTCATTCACTCCATCCCCCATCACCACTTGGGAGTTGGTGGCCTCCGGTGATGGGGTTGGTGCCACCAAGACCTCTACGCCGACTTGCCCTGATGCACTATCTTCCTTTTTCATTAACTTCTGCAACATTCGTGGTCTCTTTACTAATTTCCACTTTGTCGAACACCACCTCTCTTCTTCTAGACCTCATCTCTTATTCTTAACCGAAACTCAGGTGTCTGAGTGCTCTGACAGCAAGCCTTACTCTGTTTTCTCCTATTGTCTCTATCTTCAATTTTAGGCCAAAGGCGGATGTTGCTCTTATGTGCGCAACGATGTTGTCTGTTCTCGTGTCTCTAATTTGGAGTCTTCTGAATTCTCTACTCTATGGCTTAAACTTTCTTGCAACTCTGCAACTAAATTTATATGCTCTGTCTACTTTTCTGCTAATTCTACAGACTATTCAAAATTCTTCGAATATCTTAACTCCAAAATAGAATACATTCTTTCTTCTTCTCCTTTCTCCGAAATTATCATATTAAGTGATTTCAATGTTCACCACCGCCAATGGCTTTCATTTATTTCTCACGATCCATCTGGTGAACTCGCCTTCCAATTTTCTATCGAGAACAACCTTGAGCAGTTGGTGCATCCCTACCCGTATCCCTGATCGCCTTGGTGATGAACCCAACTTACTTGATCTTTTCCTAACTTCTTATCCTTCTCCTTACACTGTTAAACTCTTTCCTCCTCTGGGTTCATCCTATCACCTTCTTATCTCTGTATCTTGTCCTGTCTTTTCAAGTCTTCCGCAAGAACGGCCCCCGCCTTTGGCGAGGAGACGTTTCTGGCATTTCGGTGCCACTAACTGGTCTGACTTGCGGTTGTACTTCTCTGATTTTCCATGGAATGATTACTGTTTCCGTGGGAGGGGTCCTTCTGAGTGTGCAGAGCGCATAACCAAGGTGATTCTCTCTGGCATGGAGGCGTACATTCTATATTCTTTCCCCTCTACTAAACCTAACAAACCTTGGTTTAACTCTGCTTGTTCTCGTGCTATCCGACACAGGGATGCTGCCTTCAGGAATTACCGTCGTCTTCAAACTCCTGAAACTCAAGCAACTTATATTTCATCCCGGAATCGTGCAAAATCTATTCCCGTATTACTAAAAACTCCTTTCTCCGCTTAAAATGCAACAATCTTTCTGGTTCTATTTCCTCACGCCCTTTCTGGCATTTTGCAAAAAATATCAACTCTAAATTTGCTTCTTCCTCTTTCCCTCCTCTAGTATCTTCTGACGGTACAACTGCCGTTTTGCCTTCCTCTAAAGCTGAACTCTTCGCTCAAACTTTTGCTTCTAACTCAACCTTAGACGATTCCGGAGCTGTTCCTTCTCCTTCAATCCCCTCCAACTCATTTATGCCTAAAATTAGAATTTCTTCTAAAGACGTCACTTCTGCTCTCTCTGAGCTTAACACTAAGAAGGCGTACGGTCCTGATGGTATCCCTCCTGTGGTTCTCAAAACTTGTGCTTCCGAGCTT
Organism: Armadillidium nasatum; assembly: GCA_009176605.1. NCBI lineage: Eukaryota > Metazoa > Arthropoda > Malacostraca > Isopoda > Armadillidiidae > Armadillidium > Armadillidium nasatum. The sequence continues at coordinate 18,252 of SEYY01002844.1, read as the reverse complement.
GCACCTGCCTTGGTAAACTATTTCGTCTATGCCTTTCTACTTTAACCTTCCCTTCTTGCTGGAAACGTGCGCTCATTCAGCCTGTGCCGAAGAAGGGGGACTCCTCTCAACCCTCTAACTATCGTCCCATTTCTTTAACCTCCGTTCTTTCTAAAGTTTTCGAATCTATCCTTAACAGGAAGATTTGGAAACATCTCAATTCTTCTAATCTTATCTCTGATCGCCAGTATGGCTTTCGTAAGAAACGCTCTACTGGTGATCTCCTTTCCCTTCTCTCTGAATCTTGGTCCTCCGCTCTTCGGCATTTCGGTGAATCTTTTGCTGTTGCGCGAGACATATCGAAAGCTTTCGATAGAGTCTGGCACAAAGCTTTGATTTCCAAACTTCCCTCTTTCGGAATCTATCCTTCTCTCTGTGACCTTCTCTCTGATTTCCTTTCCGGTCGTTCTATAGCAACAGTTGTAGACGGCCACCGTTCTTCCTTTAAATCTATTAATAGTGGTGTTCCTCAAGGGTTCTGTCCTATCCCCAACACTTTTTCTACTTTTCATTAATGACCTTCTCTCTGTTACTTCATCTCCTATCCACTCCTATGCTGATGACTCCACCCTTCATTACTCTTTTTAATTTGAAAGGCGCCCCTCTCAACAACAGTTACTAGACGCAAGGAGGGTTGCCTTGGAGCAGTTAACCTCTGATCTATCTCGTATTTCTAATTGGGGCAAAGAGAACATGGTTGTTTTCAATGCCACCAAAACTCAATTCCTCCATCTCACTGCTCAATACAATCTTCCACACAACTATGATATCTTCTTCGAAAACACTCAACTCAGACCTTCATCTCTCCTTAATATTCTCGGTGTTTCCTTTTCTCGTGATCTTTCTTGGAAAGATCACATTACCTCTCTTTCTAAACAAGCTTCTAAGAGGTTAGGTGTTCTGAGGAGCCTTCAGTATTTCTTCACTCTACCCCAGTTGCTTACTCTGTATAGGGGTGTTGTTCGCCCCTGTATGGAGTATGCTTCGTACATCTGGGGTGGTTCTACACATACAGCTCTCCTAGAGAAGGTGGAGTCTAAGGCATTTCGTCTCATCAACTCTCCTGCCCTTACTAACTCTCTTCAATCTCTTTCTGCCCGTTGAATTGTTGCGTCACTTTCTCTATACTATCGCTATTACAATGGACACTGCTCTTCTGAACTCTCTCGTCGCATACCTCCTCCACTTAGAAGGGCTCGTGCGACTCGACATTCTACACAGTCTCATCTTTCTCTGTCCAACTCGCTGGCCCTAAACTCAACCGCTATGCTCTGTCCTACATGTACTCTACCGGTAAAGTCTGGAACATACTCCCTTCTTCTATTTTTCCAACTTCCTATGACTTACACCTTCAAACGTCGTGTATCAGGTCATGTCGGCTTTTAATTTGACCATTCTTCCGTCTTTCCCCCTAACTCTGTTGGAATTGTAGTAGGCCTCTGCCCTTTGCCCACCAGAGGTGATATAAAAATATATATATATATATATATATATATATATATATATATATATATATATATATATATATATATATATATATATATATAGATAGATAGATAGATAGATAGATACATAGAGAGAGAGAGAGAGAGAGAGAGAGAGAGAGAGAGAGAGAGAGAGAGAGAGAGAGAGAGAGAGAGAGAGAGAGAATGCGGAAAGCGAAAAAAATCAAAAATAAAATAATGAAAAATAACGTATCTTTGAAAGTGAAAAATAAATTGATCCCTCAAGCAATAATATTTTTTGAAGATTCTAAAGTAATTAATTAAAATCTTTAATTTGCATTTAAAATATTAAATTAATTACTGGTATTTCTGTAAAGAACTCATTTTTTAAGCTTTTCTCCGACAGTAAAAATCCTTAAAAGCCTTTTAGATTAGCTGAAGAGAAATATTCATGGTAAGATGTTTCAATCTCTTAAAATAACTTCGCGCTCATATTTCACTTCATTAAATTAACTCACTGACACAACATGACACTGATATATATATATATATATATATATATATATATATATATATATATATATATATATATATATATATATATATATATATATATATATATATATATATATATATATATATATATATATATATCATCTAATGGGTAAAAGCCAGAGGCCTTTCTTTTCACCAGAGTTTGGATAATATCAGAATCAGAGTCGTTAAATAAAGTCGTATCCAGCTACGCGGCGTTTGAAGGACTGTAATTCAAATTAAATTGAAAAAATAGATAAAAGGAGTGTGTTCCAGACTTTACAAGTAGATTACAGCTTTGGGTCAGATAGTTGAACAAAGAATGAATAAGAGAGAGTGTGTAGAAAAGTATGTCGTACGAGCCCTTCTCAATGGAGGAGGTATAAGACAGGGGACTTTAAATGAGCAGTGCTCATAGTAATAACGCTAGCATAGAGAGAGTGATGTAACAATTTTTTGAAAGCAGGAGGGGATTGTAGAAAGTTTGTGTGAGCTAAAGAGTTTATTAGAAAAAAAACCTTAGACTCCACCTTCTTGTGAAGAGCTGTATGAGATGTGAGGCATACTCCATACATGAGAGAATAGTACCCCTATAAAAAAGCAAGTAACTGGAATGGTGTCAAGAAATAACGAAATTGCACAGAATACTCAACCTCTTGGAATCTTATCTATAAAGAGAAATAATGGGATCTTTCTAAGAAAGATTACGAGAAAAAGAAACACCGAGATTATTACGAAGAGATGAGTTGTGTGTTTTTGAAGAAGATAAGGTTGTGTCGAGGATAGGGATAGAGAAACTGAGGCTTTAAGGCATTGAAAACGACCATATTTTCTCTGCTAGAATCTGAAATACTAGAAAGATCAGAGGTTAATTGCTCCAAGGATACTCTGAAGTATCAATTAATTGTTGCCGGGAGGACTGTCTTTTAAAGGAATAATAAAAATGGTGGAGTTATTAGCATAGGAGTAGATTGGTGATGCAGTAATAGAGAGAAGATCATTAATAAAAAATAAAAAAAGGGAAGACCACTAGTAGAGCCCTCTTTTCGAAAATCTTTCTGGTGATAAGAGAAGATTAAAAGACTTGAGATGTTTCCAAATCTTCCTGTTAAAAGGAAAGATTTAAAAACTTTAGAAAGAACAGAGGTTAAAAAGTAGGACGATGGTTAGAGAGTTGGGAGGAGGTCCTTTATTCAAAAAAGGCTGAATGAGTGCAAGTTTCCAGCAAGAAGAGATGATTAAAACAGAAAGACGGAGACAAAATATCATTCTAAGGCAGAGTACAAGCTCAGTGGTACAAGTTTTGAGAACCACAGGAGTGGTATCATTAGGACCATAGGCTTTCAAAGCACAAATGGCAAAGAGAGAGCAGAAATGACGTCATTAGAAGAAATTACAATTTTAGCCATAAATGAGCTGGATGGGGAGAAAGGTGTACGAAGAGTTGTGGAATCGTCTAAAGTTGAATTAGAAGGAAAAGTTTGAGCGAAGAATTCAGCTTTAGAAGAGGGCAAAACGGCGTCGTGCTTTCAGAAGATACAGAGGAGGAAAAGAGGAAGAAAAGAGTGAGGGATAGGAATTGGAAAAACTACTGTATTTTAAATGGATAAGTGAGTTTTTGGCGTTATGGAGAATAGATTTTGCACGATTACAGGATGAAATGTAAGTTGCATGAGTTTCTGGAGTAAGACAACGGTAATCCTGAAGGCATCATCCCTGCGGCGAACAGCACGAGAAGAAGCAGGGTTAAACTGAAGTTTGTTGGGCTTAGTAGAAGAAAAAATGGAAGAGAGATTCACCTCGGATATGCTTTCTGCACATTCCGAGGGACCCCTTCCTAAAAAGTAATCATTCTATGGGAAAAGGTTAGATATGTACAAGTAAGACAAGTTACAGGCTCATATGTGCCTGAAACGTCACCTCGCCAAAGGCGTTGAAGACTTGAAGAGACAATAAGATACAGAGAAAAGAAAATGATCGGATGAACCCAGAAGAGAAAAGTGTAAAGATTAAGAAAAGATCAAGTATGTTGGTTCAGTTTATCAACAAGACGGTCTGGGATACGGAGTGGTAGGTAAGTTCACCACCTGATCATAGAACAAGTTGAAGGTCATTGGTAGTAGTGAACGTTGACATTACCTAATATAATGATTTTAGAGAAAGGAAAAGAGTAAAGAAAATGTTCCTTTTTGGAGCTAACATTGTCAGAGATTTTTTTTTTATGGTCCATAGAGTTAGGAGATAAATAGACGGAATAAATGAATTGCAAGACATCTTTAAGCAATAAAGTGGAAAATTCAGAAGACTCCAAATTTGATACTCAAGAGGTGACAACATATTTGCACACATATGTACAACAGTCGCCTTTGGCTGAAAATTGAGGGTTGAGACAGTAGAAGGAAGCAGAGTAGGATTTTCTGTCAGAGCACTCAAACACCTGAGTTTCAATTAAGAACAAAAGATGAGATCTTGAAGAAGAGAGATAGTGTTTGACAAAGTGGAAATTAGACAAGAGACCCCGAATGTAAAAGAAATTAATGAAAAAAGACCGAGTATAGGGTAAGCAAGCAGCAAGGTCTTCGTAGCACCAATCTCTTCACCAGAGGCCACCAACCACCAAATTATGATGGGGGCTGTCTATTTTTGGAGGCCGCCTTCTATGATTTTTCGAGGCAGCTTTATGTTCCGCCATTTTTAATTGATTTTAAAAGGTAGTGTTCCAGTATGCACTTGTAAATTTGTGGGGTACATGCGAAGAAGGGAGAAGGTAGTGGGAGCATATGGATCAAAAGTACACTAATGACTCTCTGAGAGGGTGAAACGCGAAAAGGAACGAAGCAAAGGCCATAGGAGTGATACGAAATTGCCTAGTCCACCATATCGCAACAAGAGGTGTTCTCAGTGAGGGATATTTCATCAATTCGGAAAGCGCTACGTTTTCCTTCTCTGTATATATATATATATATATATATATATATATATATATATATATATATATATATATATATATATATATATATATATATATATATATATATATATATATATATATATATATATTTGATAACATACCGACACATATTTCATTAAGAAAAACTTACGTGCGTTATCCCAGCAGGAACAGAAATTAATAAAGATGCGACCCACACTACAAAGACCGCTTTTCTGCAGTTGCTTAAAGTGCAAAGACTTCGAGATTGCATCGGATAAACGATCACCAAATATCTAAAAATAAAGAAGGAATTTCAATGCCTTCTGCAAAAAATTATACCATATATATATATATATATATATATATATATATATATATATATATATATATATATATATATATATATATATATATATATATATATATATATATATATATATATATATTCCAGATAGTCCCAACCAATTCTTAAACTCTTTTGACTTATGTTTCACCACTAGTCCTTCTCTCTTTGCGTTGCTTCTAAGTTAACTATCCTTGGAGTAACTGCTCTGTCTCTAAAGACTCTTCGGTCTCTGCTGATAAGGGAGGTCGTAATCGTTGATGGGATGAACAGGTTCATTTCTTTTTCAACTAAATCTTTCTCTCTTCAAATCTATGGTTCGATCGGGCTTGTTCTCATGTCATTCAGGCTAGAGACATCGCGTTTCGAGAGTGAAAAAATTCTCTTTCTCCTATTACTTTCGCCAATTTTCATTCAGATCAGAATCGTTGCAGGAATATTCTTCGGCGAGCAAAGCGG
>SEYY01002844.1:5000-7500 GCA_009176605.1 Armadillidium nasatum | reverse complement strand
AGAAATTTTTAAGAAGAAAAAGTTTTTCACTAATTATTTTATAAAAATATCACTAAATATTACATGAAAATTATAAATTAACATTTAATTCATATAAAACTATGTATTTTATATACTTAATAAGTAAAATGAACATAATGAAACACGAAATTTCTTTAAAAAACAAATGTAAACACATAAGGGTGTAGTGTATATAATTTAACAATATAATACTAAAAAAAAAATTAATTTACTTAAGGCAATATTCCACTGAGGCCAACCGAGATCATCCAAGCTACACCCTTATCAGAGCACAACATATTGATATTCAGCCAATCACCAGAGGACATTATCATAAAACATTACACAATGTTAAGTCTCGCCATTTTTTCATAGACCAGGTAAATATTTGCGAATCTTTTTAACCTCTTCTTGACATTGATTGATGCTAATATAATTCCATCTTAATAAAAACCACTTTCCAGGTAATTATGGACATTGATTGATGGGAACATAATAAAATCAATGTTCTCACCATTAATTGCCATAATCCAAAATTACAATAGCGATAGGAGAAGGAGAATTTTTCCACTCTCTATACGCGGTGTCTCTAGCCTGAATGGCACAAAAGCAAGTGCAATCAAACCATGGATTATGGATTCTGAGGAGAGAATGATTTAGATGAAGGGATGAATCTGCTCATCCCATCAACGATTATGACCCCCACTTTATCGGCAAATATGGAAGCATCTTCAGAAACAAAGCAGTTCCTCCGGTAATAGTTAGCATAGAAGCAACGCAAATCATCCCAGTCAATCCGATCAAAGTGCCAGAAGACATGCTTAGGGCTGGGTGGAGAAGTTGGAGAGAAAGCATGAAAATTAAGAGTAATTAGATTGTGATCAGATTTACCAATAGGTGCAATGATAGAGCATTTATAGACAGAAGGACTAGTAGTGAAGCATAAGTCAAGAATACTTAAGAATTGGTTGGAAAGATCTGGAATGTGTGTTGGTTCTTTAATCAGCTGCTCCAGATCGTTGAGAGTGCTGAATGGTTCGAACTCTTCCCGTCCTGTATTAGTATGAGAGGAACCTAACCATTCAGTTTTGTGCACATTGATATCCCTAAATAGAGGGCCTCAATATTTGGATGTGAAAATGTAAGTCTCGTGAGAAGTAGTTAGATACTCAAAAAGGTAGAAAAATCTGTTCTAGTAGGAGAACAGTAGTAGAAACACAAAATTATTGTACTGGTAGGGAGAAAGATTTTAAACCATAGAACATTGAAATTAGGAGATTCAAGATTCACAAGAAGTATTGCAAGAGTGTTGGTGTTTACGTACGCACACACTCCACCCTTAGAACGGAAATTATGAAATAAGTTATAATTAGATATATTAAAAAAGTTAGAGGAGGAGTTCTTCGATATTTGGGGCTTAGACAAGAGCAAAAGGTTAGGATGAGAGTTAGAGAGGTGATATTCCACAGAGGCTAAATTAGAGTGTAAGCCACGTATATTGGTAAAGTGTATAGAAACCTATGCCTACGCACACACCAGCTATTCTACACACACAATCACAATTATAATAAACAAACACCCAAACATTCAAATATAAAAACAAACAAGCAAACAGGTAAAGAAACGAACAACCAAAGAAGCAAACAAATAAACGGACAGGCAAAAACACAATCAGACAAACAAACGAGCAAACAAAAAAGAAAAAATAAAACTAAAATTATATATATATATATATATATATATATATATATATATATATATATATATATATATATATATATATATATATATATATATATATATATATATATATGTGTGTGTGTGTGTGCTTGAAACAAATTTTAAAACTTTAAAATTACCTTTAAAACTATATAACTTTAAAACTGTTACGATTTAAAACAAAAATAATCGTTAAACTTATCTTAAATTCAACTTTCTAAAAATTGTTGGTGGCGAAAATTTTACCACAGCGGAAGGAAATATTTAAACAGAGCACTGATAAAATACAAAAATATCAAGAGGAATATTTTTTTAAAAATTAAAAATCAGACAAACAAACAAACAGACAAACAAACGAACAAACAAACAAAATAAAATAAAACTAGAATAATATATACGTTAGAAACAAATTTTAAACACTAAAATTAGCTATAAAATAAAATAAAACTAAAATAATATATGTGCTAGAAACAAATTTTAAAACGTTAAAATTACCTTTAAAACTATATAACTTTAAAAATGTTATCATTTAAAACAAAAATAATCGTTAAATTTATCTTAAATTCAACTTAGTAAAAGTTGTTGATGGAGAAAATTTTACGACAGCGGAAGGAAATATTTAAAACACAGCATGGATAAAACACTAAAATAACAAGAGGGAAATTTGCTTAAAAAATTATAAATGATATATTAAAACTTTTAATTAAACAAACACAAACAAAACATAAAACAACACATCACGCATTCTCACTCTACCAGCGCAACTAACAACTATATAAGT
>SEYY01002842.1:12500-14867 GCA_009176605.1 Armadillidium nasatum | reverse complement strand
AATTCTCCAAACAGTGAGTCAGACCTCTTCAAGCAAACTAGCCAGAAGCTATAACCAGCCTCAGTATATATATATATATATATATATATATATATATATATATATATATATATATATATATATATATATATATATATATATATATATATATATATATATATATATATATATATATATATATATATATGAGGGTGAGCATTACTTGCGTAAGGATGAACCCAGAACAGATGTTAGGCGCATAAGGTATGACATATGATTCAAGGATATTCGAAATGTACCGTGAGGCGGACAGAGACCCTTCACGAAGGATGTGGAGGTATGACCGGCAGTTAGAGAAATATCTCGCCAAACCGCAACCAACCCACCATCGTATGACATCTCCTCTTGAATATTACTCTCTATATACCTTTCGTTGGGCTGCCTATACACTCTTGAACGTCGATCTGAACTATAGAGGTTAAATCCGTATTCGATGTAAATGCTGCTCCGCGACGGTGGGACATTGAGGTTAAAAGCTTCAACCAATCACAATTGAAGTTCATTGATTTTGCATTTTATATCTTTCTACGGAAATTGGCATCTTGCTTTTACAATGTCTCAGAAGCGCAGCATCTTAGGACGTAAATGTATGTACGATTGTGCGGTATATCTGTGTACATGCACGTAACGTAAAATATTGTCTGAAGATCATCCGCTCCTATATTTAGAACCTTCTCGAAGGATTTCAGCCGTGGTACGAAAATTTTGCGGGTGTATATATATATATATATATATATATATATATATATATATATATATATATATATATATATATATATATATATATATATATATATATATATATATATATATATATATATATATATATATATATATATATATATATATATATATATATATATATATATATATATATATATATATATATATATATATATATATATATATATATATATATATATATATATATATATATATATATATATATATATATATATATATGAGCTCGTGTCTGCCAACATGTCTGCCAAAACATTTATGTACCCTTCAATCTCAGTGACTTTGCTTTGCTTTTATCTGCCTGTCTGTCTGTCTGTTTTATCACGAGCCTCATCTCATTAATATAAATCAACTCTTTAGATTAATTTTGAAGCATTATTTTGTTAGTCTGGTTCAGAGAGTGTCGAAGAGGAGTGGGAATGGGTTCGGTTCAAGGAGAAAAGCAATAATTAAATTTGTTGTTCACTTTTTTTAATGTTACTTTCTCTCTCTTTCTTTATTTCCTCTCTCGGATTATCTCTCTCTATATATCTCTCTCTCACTCTCTTTTTCCCTTTATCTCAAATTCTCTCTCTTTCTTCCTCTCTCTCAGACTATCTCTTTCTTTCTTTATTTCTTCTCTCAGATTATATCTCTCTCTCTCTATCTCTCTCTTTTTGTCTCTTCATCTCAAATTTCTCTTTCTTTCTTCGTCTCTTTTAGGCTATCTCTCTTTCTTTATTTTCTCTCTCAGATTATCTCTCTCTCTTTCTTTCTTCCTCTCTCTCAAACTATCTCTCTTGCAGATTACCTCTCTCTCTCTCTCTCTCTCAGTGACAGATACCGTTTCACGCCAAAACATGACACAATGGTCTGCCTATTTTTCTCATTTAAATAAATAAATAAAAAAAATCTGAAAAAAATATATTTCCTTCTCTTTTTCTGGGTGGAGTTGTAATCAAATAAAAATCCAAATATAAATCATTTTATTATACAACAGTAATTCCTATCAGACTTCTCAGTATAGTTTTCTAAAAACCTAAAAGACTGAAATTGATTGGATTTGAACACAAAATAAATAAATAAATAAATATTCCCGTACATTATATTACAAAAATAGTTTTTATTACATACTTGAAGATATTTCTTCTTTCTTACTAAACTTTATTTCGAAAAAAAAAAAATTACTTTTCATTCTCCCTTTTTAAAATTTATATATAAAACTTATGACATTATCCACACTTATATAAATCTTATACCAGAAATGCACTTAACACTTACCTATACAACAAGTACAATATTATATATTAATTCAATTTCGCCATCTTAAGCTCATCACAAGCCTTAGGCATCACCTCTTCAAGTAATGCCGGTTTGAACGGAACAACCACGGATATGAGATGCGTTCTCCATATAAGAACCATCATCACCCCTATACAGAGCAAACAAAGGGTGATATGAAGAAGTTCAAAAGATTTCATAGAACCCTCAATACACTAGAGACTTCTTTACTAAGAGAAACAATATGATTCTCCCAAAAACTATTATACAACGTAAGAAAATCACAAGAAGGCTTCCGATGAGTGTTTTCAAAGTTGTTATATGAAT
>SEYY01002841.1:0-23811 GCA_009176605.1 Armadillidium nasatum | reverse complement strand
ACAAGGTGTTTCACCTGGATATATTTTTAAATAAATAATAACAGTAATATACTTCTCTTACTTGCTCTAGTTTAATTACAGAAGGATCATTCACTTCATCATTTTCCTTTAAAACAATTACTCCTTGATGTATTTTAGTCATCAGACCGCTCAAAGCTTGCCTCCATAATGTTTAGCACAGATTATTTTTTATATATTCTCTTTTTTAAAATTTTATTTATTTGTCTTTTTTTTTTAATTTATTTATTTATTTATCTTTTTTTGTGCCTGCTTTCTTTATTTACGAGCATGTGGATTCGTATGTATTCACATACTTATTTCTCTCTTCTCCTGCAACAGACCATTCCAATTATTTACTACCTTGTGTTTATTGTGTTTTTTTCCTCATTAAAGTTCATAAACTTGTTCGTGTTGCTTCGTACGGTTATTGTGTCACCGTTATTATTTCTAGTCAATCTTTATTGTCTATTTTTTTTTATTCTAAATGTTCAGTTTATTTAATGTTTTTATTTATTCCTTTACAGTTATCTTGATGATGGCTTCAGAAAATAAATTTAATAATAAAAAGAAGCCGTAATGTCGATCAATATTAAAGCTTTTGTAATTAGTAATTTTAATTCAATATTTTTTCTTTTTAATTCAATATAATTTAACAACTGATTATGCTACATTCATTATTAGCTATTCTTTTTATAATATATATATATATATATATATATATATATATATATATATATATATATATATATATATATATATATATATATATATATATATATATATATATTATATATATATATAAAGAAAATAATAGAACGAGAAAGAAATATAAAATCTAACAAATAACAAAGAAAATAATAAAACTTAAATTAAATAAAGAATCAAACCTTATTTTCACTTATTTAGCATCAATATATATATATATATATATATATATATATATATATATATATATATATATATATATATATATATATATATATATATATATATATATATATATATATATATATATATATATCCTCCTGTGGGCAAAGTCCAGAGGCCTACCGAATTCCACCGGAGTTTAGAAAGATCTATCCTTGTCGATGGTGGCCGACGTGTCCAGATACACGGCGTTTGAAAGTATGCAAGTCAAAGGAAGTTGGGAAAACAGATAAAGGGAGTGTGTTCCAGACTTTACCGGTAGAGTATATGTAAGATTAAGCATAGCGGTTAAGTCTGGGGTCGGAGAGTTGGACAGAGAAAGGATGACTGTGTAGAAAGGCGTGTCGCACGAGCTCTTCTCAATGGAGGAGGTATGCGGCAAGAGAGTTCAGAAGAGCAGTGTCCATTGTAATAGCGATAGTAAAGAAAGAGTGACGCAACAATTCGACGGGCAGAAAGAGATTGAAGAGAGTTAGTAAGAGCAGGAGAGTTGATGTGATGAAATGCCCTAGACTCCACCTTCTCTAGGAGAGCTGTATGTGTGAAATCACTCCATTTGTGCGAAGCACACTCCATACAGGGGCGAACAACACCCCTATACAGAGCAAGCAACTGCGGTGGCGTGAAGTAATTCTGCAGGCGCCTCAGAACACCCACCTCTTTAGAGGCTTGTTTAGAAAGAGAAGTAATGTGACCTTTCCTAGAAAGATCACGAGAAAAAGAAACACCAAGAATATTAATAACAGATGAAGGCTTGAGTTGTGTGTTTTCGAAGAAGATACAGTTGTGTGGAAGATTGTGTCGAGTGGAGAGATGAAGGAATTGAGTTTTTGAGGCATTGAAAAAACCATGTTTTCTCTGCCCCAATTAGAAATACGAGAAAGATCAGAGGTTAGTTGATGCAAGGCTACCTTTCTCGAGTCTATCAACTGCTGGTGGGTGGGACGTTTTTCAAACTGGAAGGAATAATGAAAGGTGGAAGTACTATAGTTTGCGCTACCGGCAGATGCTAGATTTAGCTATTTTTCAAAAAATCTGGCAACCTGTCCCTAACGGTCTTTTCTGCATTTGCGTGCAATCCTGCATTCTCAGGGACCTTCCTGACATTTTCTTTGTCTGTTCACGGACCCCTGGACCCCTGGACCCCTGGACCCCCGGATTCGCACCAAATTCAGCAGGACTGAACAGCAAAGAAAATGGTCAGGAAAAGAGAGTGAGGTGAATGCAGCGATCTTGCAAACTCAGGCAACTTCCTGATACCATTTTTGGGGGGGTTCACGGGGCCCTTTCGGGGCCTAGACTTGAGACCAATTTCAATGAGTTGAACCCCCCAAAATGGTGTCAGGAAAGAGCGTGAGGTCAATTTGAGTGGAATGATTTGCTTTAGAAATCAAAATCCCGTTTTGGCTTAGGTTGCCTGATTTTTCGAAAAGTAGCTAAATCTGGCATCTGCCGGTAGCGCAAACTATACTACTGTAGTAGTATACCTGGCACTTTCGGCTGGTGCCAGATTTAGCTAAATTCAAAAATCTGGCAACCTGTCCCCAACGGTTTTTCCTGCATTTGCGTGCAATCCTGCATTCTCAGGGACCTTCCTGACATTTTCTTTGTCGGTTCACGGACCTTTGGACCCCCGGATTCAAACCAAATTCAGCAGGACTGAACCGCAAAGAAAATGGTCAGGAAAGAGAGTGAGGTGAGTAGTATAGGGACCGCTTTCGACCGGTAAAAATCTGGCAACCTGCCCCTAACGGTCTTTTCTGCATTTGCGGGCAATCCTGCATTCTCAGGGACCTTCCTGACATTTTCTTTATCGGTTCAAGAATGCACGTGGGCCCCTTGACCCCCGGACCCCCAGATTCGAGCCAAATTCAGTCGGACTGAACCACAAAGAAAATGATCAGGAAAGAAAGTGAGGTGAACGCAGCGATTTTGCAAACTCAGGCAACTTCCTGATACCATTTTTGGGCGTTCACGGTGCCCCCGTGGGGCCCCTTCCCCAGACCTGAGACCAATTTCAACGGGTTGAACCCGCCAAAATGGTATCAGGAAAGAGCCTGAGGTTAATTTGAGCGGAGTGATTTGCATGGCAAATCAAAATCCCGTTCTGGCTTAGGTTGAAAGATTTTTATCGGTCGAAAGCGGTCCCTATACTACTGAGGTGAACGCAGTGATTTTGCAAACTCAGGCAACTTCCTGATACTATTTTTGGGGTGTTCACGGGGCCTCGCGGGGGCCCCTTCCCCAAACTTGAGGTCAATTTCAAAGGGTTGAACCCCCCAAAATGGGGTCAGGAAAGAGCGTGAGGACAATTTGAGTGGAGTGATCTTTGCAAATCGAAATCCCGTTTTGGCTTAGGTTGCCAGATTTTTCGAAAAGAAGCTAAATGCGGCACCAGCCGAAAGTGCCAGATATACTACTGGTGGAGTTATCAGCATAGGAGTGGATAGGAGATGAGGTAATAGAGAGAAGGTCATTATAAAAACTAGAAAAAGTGTTGGGGATAAGACAGAACCCTGAGGAACACCACTATTAATAGATTTAAAGGAAGAACGGTGGCCGTCTACAACAGCTGCTTTAGAACGACCGGAAAGGAAATTGGTGAGAAGATCACAGAGAGAAGGATAGATACCAAAAGAGGGAAGTTTAGAAATCAAAGCTTTGTGCCAGACTCTATCGAAGGCTTTCGATATGTCCAGCGCCACAGCAAAAGATTCACAAAAATGACGAAGAGCGGAGGACCAAGAGTCAGAGAGAAGGGAAAGAAGATCACCAGTAGAGCGTTTCTTACGAAAGCCATACTGGAGATCTGAGATAAGATTAGAAGAATTGAGATGTTTCCAAATCTTCCTGTTAAGGATAGATTCGAAAACTTTAGAGAGAACGGAGGTCAAAGAAATAGGACGGTAGTTGGAGGGTTGAGAGAAGTAGAAAGACAAAGACGAAATAGTTTACCAAGGCACGGTGCAAGCTCGGAAGCACAAGTTTTGAGAACCACAGGAGGAATTCCATTGGGACCGTACGCCTTCTTAGTATTAAGCTCAGAGAGAGCAGAAATGACATCTTAGAAGAAATTCTAATTTTAGGCATAACTGAGTTAGAGGCAAAAGTTTGAGCTTTAGAAGAATGCAAAACATCAGTTGTGCCGTCGGAAGATATTAAAGGGGAGAAAGAGGAAGAAGCAAAGTTAGAGTTGATATTTTCTGCAAAATGCCATAAAGAACGTGAAGAAGAGGGACAAGAAAGATTATTGCATTTTCTACGGAGAAATGAGTTTTGAGTGTTACGAAGGATAGATTTTGCACGATTCCGGAATGAAATATAAGTAGCGTGAGTTTCTGGAGTTTGAAGACGACGGTAATCCTTGAAGGCAACATCCCTGAGGCGGATGGCACGAGAACAAACAGAGTTAAACCAAGGTTTGTTAGGTTTTATAGAAGGGAAATAATATGGAATGTACGCCTTCGTGCCAGAGAGAATCACCTCGGTAATGCGTCCTGCACACTCCGAGGGACCCCTCCCACGGAAGCAATAATCATTCTATGGGAAATCGAAGAAGTACGACTGCAAGTCCGACCAGCTTGCGGCACCGATGTGCCACAAACGTTTCCTTGCAATAGAAGGGGGTCTTTCCTGCGGAAGACTTGAAGAGATAGAAAAGGATACAGAGAAAGAATCTGATCGGAGGAACCCAGAGGAGGAAAGAGTTTAACAGTATAAGGAGAAGGATTAGAAGTTAGGAAAAGGTCTAGAATGTTGGGTTCATCTCCAAGACGATCAGGGATACAAGTAGGGAGCTGCACCAACTGCTCAAGGTCGTTTTGGATAGCGAAATGGAATGCACGTTCACCAGCTGTATCATGAGAACTAGAAGAAAGCCATTGGCTGTGGTGAACATTGAAATCACCTAATATGATTATTTCAGAGAAAGGAGAAGAAGAGAGAATGTGCTCTATTTTGGAGTTTAAATAGTCAAAGAATTTAGGATAGTCAGTACAATTAGGAGATAAATAAACTGAACAAATGAATTTAGTCGTAGAATGGCAAGAGAGCCTAAGCCATAAGGTGGAAAATTCGGAAGACTCCAAATTAGAGACACGAGAGCAAATGACATCGTTGCGCACGTATGCACAACAAAAGCCTTTGGCTGAAAATTGAGGAAAGAGAGTAGGAGGAAACAGAATAGGGCTTGCTATCAGAACGCTTAAACATCTGAGTTTCGGTCAAGAATAAGAGGTGAGGTTTAGAAGAAGGGAGGTGATGTTCAACAAAGTGGAAATTGGAGTGTAGACCGCGATTGTTGCAGAAATTAATGAAAAAAAAATAGATCGTGCACCAGGACAAGCCGGCGGCTGTGTCTTGGTGGCACCAACCCCATCACCGGAGGCCACCAACTCCCAAGTGGTGATGGGGGAAATGGGTGGATGATGGGGCTATATTTGGAAGCCGCCCCCCGAGGCTTCTCCGAGGCTACTTTTTTTGAGGCCATCATTTAGTTGTTTTTTTGTTTTGTTTTTTAAAGGGTGTCTGTATTATTATTTTGTGTGTGCGAAGGAGAGTTTACTCCGATATAGAAGAAGGTGAGCGCGAAATAGAACGAACCATTGGGCACTTGGATGAGATGGGAAGTACCCTTAACATCCCATATACCCAATGAGGGGTAATCTCATCGCCTCGGGAGCACTACTTCCCTCCCCTTAAATATATATATATATATATATATATATATATATATATATATATATATATATATATATATATATATATATATATATATATATATATATATATATATATATATATATATATATATATATATATATATATATATATATATATATATATATATATATATATATATATATATATATATATATATATATATATATATATATATATATATATATATATATATATATATATATATATATATATATATATATATTATGATGGAACGATTAAGAAATTTTAGACGATAATTATTACAGTAAATCTGACGATGACGATAACGATTGAAAAATCTGCAAATTTGACGATGATGATTAATCGTCCTATTGCTAATATATATATATATATATATATATATATATATATATATATATATATATATATATATATATATATATATATATATATATATATATATATACTTACAATCTTTCACACAATCGTGGGGTGGTGTCTATCGCAGGCCACATCCATCCAAACATTCACCCCTTCACCAATCTTTTAAATTCATTCTTATGCTCTGTCAACAGCACACCCTCCTCCTAATTAAACCTTCTACCCTTTAACAGCTCCTTGACATTACTCATCAAACTTCTACTCGGTCTCCCTCTTTCTCTCACAACCTCCACTTCTGAAACAAATACCTTTCTAGGGATTCTCTCATCATTCGTCCTACAAACATGTCCAAACCATCTCAGCATACTTTATTCAGCTCTATCAACCAAGCTCTTTCTCCATCCACACATTTCCTTTATTCTAACATTCCTGACTCTATCTCTTCTACTAACTCCACAAACCTCTCTCAGACTTTTCATTTCGAAAACTTCGATTTTTTTCCTCTTTCTAGCGTTCAACCTCCCAACTTCACTCCCATACATAACCACCGATATACAGCATCCCTTAAACATTGTCAGCTTTACCTCCCTTGGTAACCTTCCTTTATCCCAAATATCCCTCAAACCACCTAATACCTTCTCCCCTTCTCTTATTCAATGACCAACTTCATCACTCATATTAACATCAGCCTCTCCAAAAATCACCCCCAAATACTGAAGTGATAGCTTCAATTTCTCCATACCTACTTTAAATTGTAAATCATCTCCCTCAACCACACCCCTTCCCCTCCCTCCCCATTTTTCATCCACAACACTTTACTCTTAAACGTATTTACTCTTAATCCCAAATCATCACAATCCTTTACAAACTCATCCACTAATTCTTTCAAATTTTCATGTTTCATCCAAAAGTACCACATCATCCGCATACATCAACACATTTGCATCCCACATACCATCATATTCCCTCATTCTCACCCATTTCCTTACCCCATTCATTTTTCTCGCCACTTTATCAATAAATAAATTAAATAACCCCGGAGACATTACAAAACACTGTCTTAGACCATTCTCACACATGCCCTGCTATTCAAGTATGAAGCTCTCTCTCTCTCTCTCTCTCTCTCTCTCTATATATATATATATATATATTATATATATATATATATATATATATATATATATATATATATATATATAATATATAATATATATATATATATACCTGTATTATTAAGGCTAGCACGTTCCGAGGCCAAGTGGGCATGTCGGTCTTTGATTGTCCCATAAAATTGGTGATTCTATTCATAAAATTGGTGACTTCTGAAGTGTATTAAGTTTACTGGACAACTGAGACTGCGCTGACCTGTAACCATGGATACTGACCACCGGCTATCCCAAGAACAAGAAGTTGAAATCATCTCTACAGTAAAAATAAAACAGCCCACTTTCTCTGAAACCTCCATTCCTACGTGGTTTCGTGTCCTTGAAGCTCAGTTTCATTTAGCAAGAATATCGATCACAAGAACCAAATACTTTCACGCGTTATCTCAATTACCAACTGAAGTTTTGGACAAAATCCCACCACCAGGACTAGAAGCAGAGGAGTATGATCGTTTAAAAAGAAGAGTTACTACCACTTTTGAAAATTCAAAACTTGAACTTTTTAACGATTTTGTGTTCAAACGGCTTCGATGCACTTTCAGATGAATGTATACGCTACGGGTTGCGCATGAATTTATTTTGCGAATCAGGCTGGGGGGGATCGAGCTCTCGGCACTTCCTCACCCCTACCCCACTCACCGAGAGCGCTGATCTCCCCAAACTGATCCCCCACGTAGATTCATGCACAACCCCTAGCGTATACATATCATCTTAATCCTTTGCACACACACACCAAAGGCCCACTGTTTCCCCTCTCCAGAGTCCTTCGTGAAACCCTCCCCTGACCTTGCCTAAATACAACTACATTGTCACGATATTCGTATGATTAGTTGATAATAATGATTTAAGGCGTCTAACTCTCCTTTTTTCTGTGAGCATGTTTAAAAATCTCTGTATGATTGTTCAATGATGATATCAACGTACGTGTCTGAGTCCCCTCGAGTGAGAAATATACATAAATATGTTACCCTACTTTTGAAATAAGTTCACGAAGAGAAATGTTTACTCTGTTTGTACGGTATAAAAGCCTGGTGAATAACGAATTTGAGGTAATGCTTATGAGACTTGTGAGAAGAATGATGAGAAAATTCGAATTCTGCAATATTTTTGTCTGAAAAAAAAGTCACGATGGTTGTGCTGAAAAACCATGGGATCAGAAATATGTTTGTGAAACTATATGGTCAAGGAAAAATCTGCGGGTAATGAAACCATGTGTAGAGAAATTCAAAATGGCGGAAGCCACGTGATCAAGATGTTGGAAAACACGTGATCAGAAATTCAAGATGACTGATGGATGACTAAAAAATTACATGAAGGAAAAAAAACAAGAAGAAAAAAAAAAATGGAGAAAAAAATACATAAAAAACACACCAAGAAAAAAATACATGATGAAAAATACATGAAAAAATACATGAAAAAAATACATGAAGAAAACAATACACAAATGAAAAATAAATGAAGGAAAAAATACATGAAAAGAATACATGAAGAAAAAAAAATAGAAAAAATACATGAAGGAATAAACATGAAAAAAATACACGAAGAAAAAAAATACATGAAAAAAATACACAATGGAAAAAATAAATGAAAAATAAATCAAGAAAAAAAATACATGAAAGAAAACGTTAAAAAATACATGAAGAAGAAAAACACATTAGGAAAAAAAATACATGAAGGGAAAAAATGCATGAAAAAAATACATGAAAAAAAATGGAGAAAAAAATACATGGAGAAATAAAGTACATGAAGAGAAAATAACACATGAAGTAAAAAAAATACATGAAGAGAAAATAATACATGAAGTAAAAAAAATAAGTGAAGAAAAAATACATGTAAATATAATGAAAAAATACATTAAAAATAAAAAATTCATTAAAAATACATGGAGAAAAATACATGAAAAAAGTACAAGGAAAAAAATTTTTTGAAACAAAATACATGGGGTAAAAAATATACATGAAGGAAAAAATCCACGAAGAAAAAAATACATGAAAAAAATACACGAAGAAAAAAATACATTAAAAAATACATGAAGAAAAAAATACATGAAAAAAAAAATTGAAGAAAAAAATACATGCCTTTGATCATGCTTTGGTGATAAAGTTAGGTTGAATGAAGAGATTTAAGTTATATATTGATGAGGCATAGGGAGAAAAATATGTGTAAGAACAATGAAATTTAAGAGATATCGGAATGAATTTGTTCATGTCTTAATGATAAATATTTACTGAGTTATAGTGAATTAAGATGAATGTTGAAATAATTAGATAAGAAATGTATGTAATGTTCTATAAATTGCATGTTAGAGAGATGATGACATGTGATTAGCCATGTCGTAGTGTTAAAAGTCAGGTAGTATATCAAGATTAAAGTTTATGTTGGATCGTTTAGGGTTTGAAATGTATTTCAAGTTCAATAGATTGCTTATTAGAGAGATGTCGGCTGTCTTTAATTATGCATAAGTGTGGAAAGTTAGATTGAGTATTGAGTTTTAAATTAGAAATGGGGGAGTAGGGCAAGAAATGTACATGAAGGTTCAATTAATTAGGCATTAATGGGTTGAAGGACTGTCTTTGATCATACACGTGATATAAATTTGTTGAATATAGAGAATTAAGTTAATCATCTATGAGTTTATGCCGAATATTAATGTAAAGTTCTGTAATCTGTATGTTAGATTGATCATGTCTTAGTGATAAAGTTGGACTAACCACGAAGATTCAATTCATATGTTGAATAGTTTTGAGGTGAACAATGAATATAAAGTTCTATAACTTGTACTTCAGATAGATACTAGCATGACTTTGTTCATGCCTTAACACTAAATGTAGATTGAATATGGAAATTTAAATTGTGTGTCTATGAGTTTAGGTTTACTTTGATCAGGTTTTAGTGATAAAGTTAAGTTAACTTTAGTTTTGAGGTAAATAATGAATGTAAAGTTCTAAAACATGAACATCATATAGATACTAGCATGACTTTGTTTATGTCTTAATGATAAAAGATAGGTTAAGGAAGCTGATGTATACTGAGAGATTTAGAGTAGAAACGTATACAATGTCTTTGGTAAGTGTTTAGAAATGTTTGAATGTATCGTGTAAAGTGTAAATAAAGTGTAAACAAAGTGAATAAAGTGTAAAAAAAATTGTTCAGTTTGCGTTATGAAAATGTTTTGTGAGACAAATATATTGTAAAGGTCTGTGTCAAGGATCTCGAATGAGTGTGATGTACTTGTTAGAAGTAATATACAGGAAGCTTACCTTGAAATGTTAAGTATAGCAGCGTGCGTAATGGTAAAGTTTTAAATTAACTGCAGTGTTTATGAATAAATGTCAGTATGCACAGTATGTAGGTATTTGCGTTTCTTGTGCATAGTATGTGACTGCAAATATGTGTGTATTTGGTTAAGAGTATATGTTTTTGTTTAAATGCCGTCTACAGTACAGTACAGTGATTGAATCACGTGCTTGAAGGAACCGGTTCGATCCCACTTGGGGATCCTAGGTATATACTACCAAGAAAAGTTCCTCTCCTCGAATAGGGCAATGCCCGTAAGATGTGAACTTTTTATTAAAAAAATGTGATTGTTTGTGTGTGTGAGTGTATGGTATATATATATATATATATATATATATATATATATATATATATATATATATATATATATATATATATATATATATATATATATATATATATATATATATATATATATATATATATATATATATATATATGGGAATATGCATGTGAGTGTGAGTGCATGTATGTGTATATGTATGTATTTGAGTGTATGTGTTTGTGTTTATGATTATATATGTATCTGAGAATATGCATGAGAATGTAAGAGCGTAGCCTAGCAACAATGTCCCTCGAAAGAGCGCAGCTCAGCAACATTTCGGTAGTGCCGGTTCAATTCCCTATGAGGCTTAAAAAACCGGATATCCGACTAAAAAAACGATTATCAGGCTAAAATACGATTATCCGGCTAAATCCAATTATCCAAATGAAAAAAAATCAATTCATAACGGCTAAGAAAAGTAAAAACCGGCTAAATACGATTATCCGGTAAAAAAGAACGGATGCGTTTTCTGCACGTTAAAAGTGCAATATATATATATATATATATATATATATATAATATATATATATATATATATATATATATATATATATATATATATATATATATATATATATATATATATATATATATATATATATATATAATATATGTTGTTTATAGCTTACTTGGATAAGGTCATAAATGAATTTAAAGCTGGATGGGATAAGGATAACGAGTGGGGTATTTTGGCGTATGCCGACGATATTGCTTTTTGGAGCGTGGTGGAGGAGGACATGAGGGAAGGACTAGAAAGGTGGAATTTATGTTTCGAGAGGGCTGGTTTGAAAATGAATAAGGACAAGACTGTATTTATGAGAGTAAATAAAGAGAGAAATAGAGGAAATTTAGATATCCAAGTTGATGGAAGATATATAAAAGAGGTTGCAAAATTTGGGTATTTGGGGAGCGTGTTTGGAGGTGCGGGAGGAGTGGAGGAAGATATCGCGGAGAGAATAGGCAAATATGGAAGAAGCGTGAATTGCTTCTACCCATTGTTAAAGAATCAAAATGTGCCTTTGCAAGCAAAAAAGAGTGATTTTTGAAAGTATATTGACGCCCATATTGACATATGGCGCGGAATGCTGGACAACAACAACAGTGACAAGAAGTAGAATACAGGCAGCAGAGATGAAGCCCTTGAGGACGATGATAGGAAAGAGTAGAAGAGACAGAATAAGAAATGAACACATAAGAGAGAGAATAGGGGTGAGTAGCATTAGAAATAAAATAGAAAAGGCCCAACTGAGATGGTTGGGGCATCTAGAGAGGATGGAGGAGGGGAGAGTGGCGAGAAGATGTTGGGAGTGGAGACCAGTGGGCAGAAGACCGAGAGGAAGACCTAAGAAGAGGTGGTGGAAGGACGAGGTGGAGGAGGTGTTGGAGAGGCATCGCTTCCCGAACATTACGCAATTGAGAAGAGAGGGCCAATTCGCTGACAGAGATGAATGGAGAAGGAGGCTGCACCAACTGACAGGCAGATGATGCCTACCTGGAGCTGAAGTTGAAGTTGAAGTTGATATATATATATATATATATATATATATATATATATATATATATATATATATATATATATATATATATATATATATATATATATATATATATATATATATATATATATATATATATATATATATATATATATATATATATATATATATATATATATATATATTATATATCGGTCGCATTGGAAACAGCTGGGAAAGAAGAAAAGAGAAGAGCCAGAGAAGGGATTGAGAGCGATGTAAAATTTTCGAAGAAATGTTAGAAGATGAAAGAAGATGAACCAGTAGAATTAACGACAGATATTGTTTAGAAACATTTAACCAAAGTTTTCAAATATTTTAAAAAATTTTAAAATATTTTGAGATTTTTATTAAATCAAAATTAGAAATAAAATTTAGATTAAATAATGAAACAAAATTTATTTTTAAACGGGCTAAAGTGGAGGAGCAACAAAATTTTTAATAGCAGTTCTTTTCTTCAAGTAAATTATTTTAAATAGACATATCAAAAAGGGCGTGAAAAATATTTATATATATATAACATCTGATTGACAAAGAAAGGATTGAGATTTCGTCGCAGTCAGGAAATTTGAAGAATTATTCTTCGCATGGTTCTAAAGGCTGGGAACCTTTTAAACCAGTATTTTCATCCCATGTACGGTTGCAGGAACATTGTTTTTGCAGCTGACGCCACCCTGCATCTTGTGGGATAAGGTGTAATTTAAAAAAAAAAAAAAAATATATATATATATTATATATATATATATATATATATATATATATATATTTATATATATATATATATATATATATAATATATATATATATATATATTTATACATAATATCCCGCATAATGATATATATATTATATATATATATATATATATATATATATATATATATATATATATATATATATATATATATATATATATATATATATATATATATATATATATATATATATATTTTATACATCACATATCCCGCATAATGCAGGGTACTATATATATATATATATATATATATATATATATATATATATATATATATATATATATATATATATATATATATATATATATATATATAAGAAGGGAGATCGAAGGAAATGTGACAACCATAGAGGAATAACCCTATTAAATGTGGCAAGTAAAATCTATGAAAGAGTTTTAGAGAGAAGGCTAAGAAACAAAGTTGATAACAACATAGGAGACTGGCAGTACGGTTTCAGGGCCGGGAAAAGCACAACTGGACCAATATACTATATAAAAACTTTAATAGAAAAAACGATAGAATGGAACAGGAGGGCAGATGTGGCTTTTATAGACCTGGAAAAAGCCTTTGATCGAATAAACAGAGAAAAGTTGTGGAGAATCATGGAAGAACCTGAATATGGGATACCACAGAAGCTTATAAGAGTAATAAAAAGCACATATCAAGGGTCCAGAAATATGATAAGAGCAGATCAAAGAAGAGAGAGATGGTTTGAGGTGAATATGGGAGTGAGACAAGGTAGTGTCTTATCACCACTGCTGTTTGTAATGTACATGGACTATAATCTAAAGAGAATATGCAGAAGAATAAACGGAGAGCATACTCTGGTATATGCAGACGATGCGGCCATAATAGCTGAAGATGGAATAGACCTGCAGGAAGTGATAGATAGGTGGAACACCCAACTGAGAGAAATGGATTTGAAAATAAGTACGGAAAAGACAGAAGTAATGAAAATAGCCAGAGAAAGAGAAGAAATAAATATAGTGTTGGAGGGAATTGAAATAAGACAGGTGGACAAATTCAAGTATTTGGGCGTGACATTGGAAGCTAGAGGTGGAATGGAGGAGGAACTAAATGAGAGATTGAGGAAGTTCGCAAAAAACGTGGGAGCCCTATACCCTATACTGAGGGAAAAAGCAATACCGGCAGATATTAAAATGATAATATATAGGTCAATGCTGCGACCTTTACTGACATATGGCTCCGAATGTTGGGCATTGACTACGGTGCAGGGGAGGAGATTGGAGGCGGCAGATATGAGGGCCTTGAGATTGATTAGGGGAGTGACGCTGAGAGATAGAAGACGAAGTGATACAATAAGAAGAGAATTGAGGATTGAATCTATAAAAGAACAGGTCCAACGAAATCAGCTGAGATGGTACGGACATGTGAAGAGGATGGGTGTGGAGGAGGGGCCGAGGACGGATGATGGACTGGAGACCTGCAGAGCGAAGACCGGTTGGTAGACCGAGAAGAAGATGGATGGACGACGTGGGCGAGGCCATCGGAGCAAGAGGAGCGACGATTGAGGAGGTCGAGGAGAGGGGAATGTTCATCGATAGGGATGCCTGGAGAAAGTTCTGTAGAGGCGACATCTGACAGATCCTTAGGGATCTACCAGAGGGAATGGTGAATAAAGGTGATATAATATATATATATATATATATATATATATATATATATATATATATATTATATATATATATATATATATATATATATATATATATATATATATATATAATATATATATATATATATATATATATTTTTTTTTTTTTTTTTTTTTTTTTCGGGAAGGTATAAGAGCTTTATATCGGAATAGCAGGGCATGTGTGAGAGTGAATAGAATGGAGACTGAGTTTTTTGATGTAAATAATGGTCTGAGACAGGGTTGCGTAATGTCTCCGGGGTTATTTAATTTATTTATTAATAAAGTGGTTAGTAAAATGGATAGGATAGGGAAAGGGGTGAGAATGAGGGAACATGTTGATATGTGGGATGCAAATGTATTGATGTATGCCGATGATGTGGTACTTTTGGCTGAAACACATGAAAATTTGAAAGTATTGGTGGATGAGTTTGTAAAGGGTTGTGATGATTTGGGTTTAAAAGTAAATGCGGGTAAGAGTAAAGTGCTGTGGATGAAAAATGGGGAGGGAGGAGAGAGGGGTGTGGTTGAGGAAGATGATTTACAAATTAAAGTAGGTAGGGAGAAATTGGAGTTAGGCACTTACTGTATTTAAGTATCTGGGGGTGATTTTTGGAGAGGTTGATGTAAATATGAGTGATGAAGTTTGTCATAGAATAAGAGAAGGGGAGAAGGTGTTAGGTGGTTTGAGGGATATTTGGGATAGAGGAAGGTTACCAAGGGAGGTGAAGGTGAGAATGTTTGAGGCATGTTGTATACCGGTGGTTATGTATGGGAGTGAAGTATGGAGGTTGAACGCTAGAAAGAGGAAAAAAATAGAGTAGAAGAGATAGAATCAGGAATGTTAGAATAAAAGAAATGTGTGAATGGAGAAAGAGCTTGGTTGAGAGAGCTGAACGAAGTATGCTGAGATGGTTTGGACATGTTTGTAGGATGAATGAAGAGAGATTGGCTAAAAAGGTATTTGTTTCAGAAGTGGAAGGTGTAAGAGATAGGGGGAGACCGAGGGGAAGCTGGATGAGTAATGTCAGGGAGCTGTTAAGGGATAGAGGAAAGAATTGGGAGGAGGGTGTGCGGTTGACAGAGGATAGGAATGAATGGAAAAAGTTTGTAAAGGGGTGAATATTTGGATGGATGTATGCGATATATACCACCCCACGATTGTGGGAAAGGTTGTAAGTAAAAAAAAAAAAAAAAAAAAAAAAAATAAATAAATAAATAAATATAATAATATATATATATATATATATATATATATATATATATATATATATATATATATATATATATATATATATATATATATATATATATATATATATATATATATATATATATATATATATTCCGGGAAGACAAACAGGATCTGTCACCTCAGGGATCGAAACAGTTAAAGTTGTAAATTAGAATGAACGTACCCAGGGTTTTACCACTGAGCTATCCTCAGAGGCCAAAAACCTTTGATTCAAAAGCAACTTTAAAGGACTGGGTTCCCGTCATGGCGATCCCATCCTGTCCTTCTCTCCATTTTAAGATTCTAAATTATTTAAAAATTGTATTTACCGCAATTAATAAGTTGGTAAATATGGATCAATTGCGGGAAGACTAAGAAGATTTGCCACTTGTCAGACACACGGTCGACTTTTGAATCAAATTTTTATTTTTTTTTCTCTTTGAGGATAGCTCAGCTTTATATGTCGGGTACGTTGATTCGCAACATGCAGTGGTTCGAAACATGAGGTGGCAAATCTTCTTTGTCTTCTTGCAATTTATCTATATTTGCAATCTTATTATTTGCTGTTATAGCATATATATATATATATATATATATATATATATATATATATATATATATATATATATATATATATATATATATATATATATATATATATATATATATATATATATATGCTAGGAATATAATCTTACAGCGAATGACATCTAATTTTTCTTGCATTTTTAATTGGAACAGAGATAATAGAGTAGTTTTCAATGCCTTAAAACTCAATTACCTCATTTTTTTTTTTACTTAACATGTTTTCCTACATAACTATAAAACCTTTAAAAACCTACAATTAAAATGTTTGTGTTTACTTAAAATAATTGGAATTATTTT
The DNA here is from genome assembly GCA_009176605.1 of Armadillidium nasatum. Classification (NCBI taxonomy): domain Eukaryota; kingdom Metazoa; phylum Arthropoda; class Malacostraca; order Isopoda; family Armadillidiidae; genus Armadillidium; species Armadillidium nasatum. The sequence continues at coordinate 6,969 of SEYY01002841.1, read as the reverse complement.
TCGGGGGATCTTGAGATAATTTCATTGCTTCTCTCACTGAACAAACCTCTGTAAAATTTTGTGTTGTGAGATTCAATTGAAGTTTCATAACGACAACTAACAGTTTTCCATTTTTATGAGTAGTTCAGAAATAAAGTCATGAGTTATTCGCTTAATCAACTGTTCTACAAGTACTTTTTCTATTTTCCCAACTTCCCTTTACTTGAATACTTTCAAACGTCGTGAATCGGGATTTTACCTTTAGTTTGACCGTAGTTGGATTTTCTCTCAACTCTCGTGAAATATATGTAGGACTCTGGACATTACCACTTTATATATATATATATATATATATATATATATATATATATATATATATATATATATATATATATATATATATATATATATATATATATATATATATATATATATAGGGGGAGGACGTAGCTTCGTCCGAAGCGATGCAAGTACCCCCTAATGGGCATAACCCGCGGAGTGATAGGATGGGCTAGACCATTCCGTTTCACTCCGTTGCCCTTTGGTTCGTTCCTTTTCGCGTTTCACCTTCTCAGAGGGCCTCTAGTGTACCTTCGCCTCATACTGGAGTGTCTATGCTCCCCTTCCTTTCCACCCTATTTCTTCCCATGTTCCACAAATTTAACAAGAGCTTACTCTTACATTACCTTTATAAAACAAAAAAATGGCGAAAATCAGAGCTGCCTCGGAGATGCTTCGAGGGCAAAGAATGCCCCTCATCCACCCCTCACCCCATCATCACTTGGGAGTTGGCGGCCTCCGATGATAGGGATGGTGCCGCCACGACCCGGCGCCCCGTTTGCTCCGAAGCCCGGTCTTCTTTTTTCATTAATTTCTGCAACATTCGCGGTCTTTTTTCTAATTTCCCCTTTGTCGAACACCATCTCTCTTCTTCTAAACCTAATCTCTTGTTTCTAACCGAAACTCAGGTGCTTGGGTGTGCTGACAGCAAACCTTATTCTGTTACCTCCTACTGTCTCTATCCTAAATTTTCAGTCAAAGGCGGTTGTTGCGCATATGTGCGCAAACTCCTGAAACCCATTCAATTTATATATCATCCCGGAATCGTGCAAAATCAATTCTTGTAATAATCTTTCCGGATCCTCTTCCTCCTCTTGCCCTTTCTGGCATTTTGCAAAAAATGTCAACTCTAACTTCGCTTCTTCTTCTTCTTTCCCTCCTCTAATTTCTTCTGATGGCACAACTGCCATTTTACTTTCTACTAAAGCTGAACTCTTCGCTCATACTTATGCCTCTAACTCTACCTTAGACGATTCCGGAGCATTCCTCCTCCTTCAACCCCTCTAACTCATTTATGCCTAACATTGTAATTTCTTCTAAAGATGTCATTTCTGCTTTCACTGAACTTAACACTAAGAAGGCGTATGGTCCTAATGGTATTCCTCCTGCGGTTCTCAAAACTTGTGCTTCCGAGCTTGCACCCTGACTTGGAAAATTATTTCGTCTTTGCCTTTCTACTTCGACCTTCCCTTCTTGCTGGAAATGTGCACTCATTCAACCTGTGCCGAAGAAGGGAGACCCTCTCAGCCCTTTAACTATCGTCCTATTTCTTTAACCTTCGTTCTTTCTAAAGTTTTCGAATCTATCCTTAACAGGAAGATTTGGAAACATCTCAATTCTTCAAATCTTATCTCTGATCGCCAGTATTGCTTTCGTAAAGAACGTTCTACTGGTGATCTTCTTTCCCTACTTTCTGACTCTTGGTCCCCCTCTCTTCTGGGTTTCGGTGAATCTTTCGCTGTGTCCCTACACATATCGAAAGCTTTCGATAGAGTCTGGCACAAAGCTTTGATTTCCAAACTATCCTCTTTCGGAATCTATCGTTCTCTCTGTGACCTTCTCTCTAATTTCCTTTCCGGTCGTTCTAAAGCAGCTGTTGTAGTCGGCCACCGTTTTTCTTTTAAACCTATTAATAGTGGTGTTCGTCAGGGTTCTGTCCTATCCTCAACACTTTTTCTACTTTTCATCAATGACTTTCTCTCTATTACTTCATCTCCTATACACTCCTATGCTGATGACTCCACATTCATTACTCCTTTCAATTTGAAAGACGTCCCTCCCAACAGCAGTTGATAGATTCAAAAAGGATGCCCTTGGAGCAACAGACCTCTAATCTTTCACGTATTTTAAATTGGAGCAGAGAAAACATGGTCGTTTTCAATGCCTCAAAAACTCAATTCCTCCATCTTTCTATTCGACACAATCTTAAAAACAACTATGATATCTTCTTCGAGAACACTCAACTCAAACCTTCATCTGTCCTCAATATTCTAGGTGTTTTTTTTTCTCGTGATCTTTCTTGGAAAGATCACATTATTTCTCCCTCTAAACAAGCTTCTAAGAGATTAGGTGTTCTGAGGCGCCTTCGTGGTTTTTTTAAGCCACCCCAGTTGCTTTCTCTGTATAGGGGTGTTGTTCGCCCCTGTATGGAGTACGTCTCTCACATTTGGGGCGGTTCCACACATACAGCTATTGTCGAAAAGGTGGAGTCAAGATCTTTTCGTCTCATCAATTCTACTGCTCTTACTAACTCTATCCAGTCTCTTTCTTCCCGTCGAATTGTTGTATCACTTTCTCTATGCTATCGCAATTACAACGGACATTGCTCTTCTGAATTCTCTCCAATCCATTTTTACAAATCGTACAGTTACGTCACTATCTGTACCATAGATATTACAACGGACACTGCTCTTCTCAACTCTCACGTCGCATACCTCCTCCATTGAGAAGGGTTCGTGCGACATGACTTCTACACAGTCTCATCCTTTCTCTTCCAACTCTCCGACTCCAGGCTCAACCGCTATGTTCACTCATACATGTACTCTACTGGTAAAGTCTGGAACACAGTCCCTTAATCTGTTTTCCCCAACTCTGGTAGAATTTGGTAGCCTAAAAAAAAAAAAGTCAAAAAAAATATATAAATATATATATATATATATATATATATATATATATATATATATATATATATATATATATATATATATATATATATATATATATATATATATATATATATATTAGTTGCTTTGTTTTAAAAACGATTACAATAAAATGGTTAAATACCCAAATAATTATCATCATTCGGACTATTATGATATGATTTCTGATGAATTTCTATCCTAGCAGCTCCATCGGGAATAACAAGAATATCAGAATAGCCCCAGGGCTGAACATCCTCCAAAGTTCCCGATCTCATTTGACACGTTGAATTATCTCCGTTGCAAATGCCACACCAATCTGAAAACAAATACATCAAACTAATATTTATTTTACAAACTAAAACAGATACGCAATTGCTATATGTTTGCTTGCCATAGTATCTCACCGTCCTTTAATGTAGAATTGAGAACATAATCGCATCCTGCAACTCGACACTTTCCGCTAACGCATATGTCATATGTTTCAGGTCCACATGGTGTTCCATCTTCAACCTTTTCCTTTAACTGATACGATACTCCACTAGTATGAGTCTGACAAAACAATTTGCAACTGTCTTCTCTTCCTGACAAGAATATGTCTTTTGAAAAGTCACCAAAACAATGAAAAGATTTAAAAGTTACAAGTTTAGTTTGTGTTTATAAATTTAGTAATCAATAATGTCAAATATTTTCATTTTTATAATAGCTTACTATCGGCATATTTCGGAATCCATTCAACATCTTGTGGAATGTCAGGGAGGCCAAAATTTTTTCCATTAAATTGTTTGCACTGCTCACTTCGAAAATCGGGAGCTCCTAACGGACATTCACGTAATTTGCAAGACTCGTATCGCACTCGTTCTCCAATACAAAAATGGCCTCCATACTGAGGCTTTGGAGAATCACAAAAGCGTTCTGATCTTTTAACTCCCACACCACAAGTTCTTGAACATGTACCCCAACTGAAACAAAATATTGTACAAAAAATGTTAAATTAAATAAGTAATTTATTGCTTTACTATCACTACTTAGATATAAATTTTCAGTTAATTCCAAAAATGATCGAAATTCATTAATTAGGCATGCAATGTGTAAATTAATGTAAAGTTATTAACAAAAAAATTTAGCCATCTCATAATGAATATGCAATAACATATTAAAAAGAATCGTCAAAAATATTTAACAAATAAAAACTTATTACTTATATATAAAAATTGCTTGTCAAAAATACCGACAATAAATTGAGAGGGATTCAAATTTAAACCATATTCTCAACATAATGTCTACAGAATGATGCATACAATTTAAATAACAAATCATGAACTTTTACAGCCGAGTGAAGTGAATTACACCTTATCTATACTTAAAAGTAGGAGGTAAGTTGCTGTGGATTGCATTCTGAGGCAAACCATTCAAAAAATTAACCTCCCCTTTTACCAAAAGAAAAAAACACCTTCATATCATGATGAAAAAAACTGAAGCTTAAGTAAGTTAATTAAGATTAAAAGACTAAAATTTGCTTACAATAAGAAATTAGAATATGAAAGGAGGCATTAAAAGCTTTCATCAAAGCCTGGAATTTCATATTGCTGAGAAATGGAACTACAAACATTAGTACCGGAAATTTCTACGGAAACGATCAAATAGTTCTACAGGTGTTTTGAAAATGTTAAGAATTTAGTGATAAGGAAAACATAAGATTTACTTATTCAGAAATAATACATCAAGATCGTTATCGTTCAACGAAGGTTATAAATTAATTGATTACTACTACTATTACTACTACTACTACTACTACTACTAACTACTACTAATAATAATAAAATAATAATAATAATAATAATAATAATAATAATAATAATAATAATAATAATCATGATTTTGTTTATATTTTAAAGTTAGTTTAAAATGGTGAGTATTACAAATTATAAAAGTTTTCTTTTACTTTTTTAAGGTCTAAACCAAATTTTAAAACCATTTAAGGCTAAGACCAGCTCCTGCTACTACTACTAGTACAAATAATAATTATTTTCACTAAAATATTGATTGATGGGTTGACAAACCAAATTAAAAATTGCTTTTTCCTTATGAATTAATGATAGTGAATTAGAATTTTTATTACCTCTGCCAAGCCCCCCATTGTCCGTGAATTTTACGAAGCTCATCTCTATTCTTAAGGGCACAGTCTCCTCGGAGGCACCACCGATTTTTATCACAAGGCGTACCATCTGCCCAAGGCATATGCTGAGTTCTGCATCCTTCCTTTTCGTCTAGAGTTGTCGTACACCATAATCGCTTGCATTTTGGCTAAAAATAATCAGTTATTAATTCTATGGAATTAAATAATCTTACATAATTTATCAAGAATGTGACTCGACAAAAAAAAAACTAATAAAATACCATGTAAGGACATATACTTGAAGTTTTTCCAAACACATATTGACATTGTTGCGTAGCACTGAAAAGTTCCCCTGCAAGTGTGAATTCAACATCATCTTCAACTATTTTGTTTTTCCAAGGCTCATCTTCCAAACATGCTCCAAGACCTGCTCTAAAAATACGTTTCCTAAAGAATTATTTATTATTCCTAAAATTTATTCCACAAAATAAAAAATATCCAAACTTACTGGAAATACTCAAAAAGATAATATCTAGAACAGTTTGACCAAATCCATGGCAAGGTGTTATGATCCAGCATTCTACTCATTACATTCATATGTTCTGGGCTTTCTTTTCCATTTCCTCTAAACTGACCACACTTTTCGTCATTATCGTGGGGCATATTTAACCTAGCAATATATATAATTATATATATATATATATATATATATATATATATATATATATATATATATATATATATATATATATATATATATATATATATATATATATATATATATATATATATATATATATATATATATATATATATATATATATATATATATATATATATATATATATATATATATATATATATATATATATATATATATATATATATATATATATATATATATATATATATATATATATAAGGTGGGCACTGATCTGTTACTAACGGAATTAGATTTTGAATAACGGAGTTACGGACTCGTAACTTTTTATTTAATGCAACGTACCGAGTAAGTTCCGTTATTTTAGTCCGTTACATTATTATATTATATTATATATATATATATATATATATATATATATATATATATATATATATATATATATATATATATATATATATATATATATATATATATATATATATATATATATATATATCATGCGCGGTCGGTAGGGCTACATCCTGCTGTTTGCGAAGCTCTTCCACAACGACCTCTCAAAGTATAATCCCATATCATCCACTTGCTCCATACATCGTCCCTTTCTCTCCATCGCACCCGCAATTCAGTACTTCCATCTCTTCCATGGTCTTCCTACAGGTCTTCTACCCTGTGGGAGTCAGTTGTAGAATCTAGCATGGTACCTCTCTTCATCCATCCTTCTTACATAGCAATACCATTTGAATTGCTGTTTTTCTATTAGGTATTCACTGGGTCCCACTCTCATTTTCCCCCTTATCTGTTAGTTTCTTTGTCAATTCCACCTCGTTGTTCCAGCCAAAATCCTCAACACTCTCATCTCTGCGGCCACGATCTTATTTCTCACTTTCATCGTAAGAGCCCAGGTCTCCCAACAATACAGCAGAATCGGGCGGAGAATTGATGTATATATGTATTCGGGATATTTCTGTTCTTCAGCAGTATGTATAATTGTCTCACTCCCTTTGAAAAACAGCTTATTCTTTTTCCTATTTCCCCTAATACCTCGCCGTTCGCACACACGGTAACTCCCCGATATTTGAACTTTTCCACCTCCCTTATTCTGGTACATTCAAGTTCGAGGTTAAGCTCCTCGCAATCTACATCCCCTCCGTCTTTTCCTTATTTATCTTCAGACCCTCTCAATACAGCACAACCTCCCATCTCACAGCGGTCTTTGTAACATATCT
>SEYY01002840.1:30000-33796 GCA_009176605.1 Armadillidium nasatum | reverse complement strand
TATATATATATATATATATATATATATATATATATATAATATATATATATATTTATTATATATATATATTATAATATATTATATAACTTTTAGATGCCAGATTTCGAAATATCTTTTTTTTTTTTTTTTTTTACAAAACGCCACCACTCACGGGCAGAGCCCTTTTCAAGGAGGGGGCACACACACAAGGACAAAACTACAAACACACACACCTAACGCACACCCTCAGGTGGGCGCAGACGGAAGACTTGAAAGTGGAAGATTAAATACAGTTGGAAAAATAGAAGATGGTAGAGGAATTCACAGAATAGAGGTGGCTGGAAAGAAGAGGTACCACAACGGGCTAGCCTGGGATTCCCTACGTCCACACAAAATTGGTGCGAAAGCAGGGCATCCCTCGTGCAACGAGGACGACGCAACGGTGGAGGAATGCGAGAGGCCAATTCCCTCGAGCACCTGCCATTGTAGTACCTGTAGAAAAGAGATAGCGCGCCAACGTCACGTCGCAGGGACAGAGGGTCAAGAGAGTTTGAAAGTATGGGACAGTTTATTAATCTCATAGCTTTTGACTCAACCCTATCCAGAAGAGAGGAGGAGCCAGAGCCCCCCCAAATGTAAGAACAGTACTCCATACAAGGGCGAATAAGACCCTTATATAATTGGAGTAACTGCTCAGAAGAAAAAAACTCTCGCAACCTGAACAGAACTCCCAGCTTCTTAGAGGCAGCTTTAGCAACCATTGTGATATGTGGTTTCCAAGACAGTTTGTTGTTTATGTTTAGACCAAGAATGTTAATGTTATTTACAGGTGAGACGGGAGAACCATCGAAGAGGATAGGAAAGTTAGGAGGTGTTTTTGAGAGGAGATGTAAAGAAGTTGAGTTTTTAAAGAGTTGAATTTCACAAGGTTGCTATGTCCCCACCGGGAAATTCTATCCAGATCGGCAAGAATAGATCGGAAAGTTGAAGACGAGAAGCAAGTCTAGAAGCAAAAGAGGGAGCAGATTTGAAATGAGTAGAAGAATGTAGAGTTGAATCATCAGCATAAGAGTGAACAGAGTTAGAAGTGCAGTGAAGAAGATCGTTAATGAAAAGTAAGAATAAGGTTGGAGATAAAACAGAACCCTGAGGAACACCACATTGACAGAAAAGGAGGAAGAGGTCGCTCCATCTACAACTGCCGAAATGGAACGATCTGAGAGAAAACTAGACAAGAGTAAGCAAAAGAGAAGGAGGAAACCCAAAGGAAGGGAGCTTAGAGAGTAGTGACGCATGCCATACCCGGTCGAAAGCCTTGGATATGTCAAGCGCCACCACACAAGACTCCCCAAGTCCCTAAGGGCAGAAGACCATAGATCAGTAAGATAGGAAAGTATGTCACCAGTTGACCTCGAGCGACGAAAGCCATAGTGGTGATCAGAGAGAAGAGAATGAGACTCCAAATGATCCAGGAAATGAGAGTTGAGGAGAGTTTCAAAAATTTTAGATAGAACACAAGTGAGAGCTATAGGTCGATAGTTAGAAGGGTCAGAACGGCTACCTTTTTCGGGATCGGCTGAACTATACGCACGCTTCCAGCATAGAGGAAAAGTATTAGTATTAAGGCATAGAGAGAGCTGAACGAGGACAGGGGCCAACTCGGAAGCACACTCCCTCAGAACACGAGGGGGAATGCCATCCGGCCACTGGCCTTCCTGACGTTCATAGATTTCAGGATCCATGCACCCGATCATGAGTAATTATAGGTAGAGGCATGGGACACCTGAGAGGAGAAGGAGTAGGAGGAGGGATGCCAGAATCGAGCAGGGTGGAATTAGATGAAAAAAGGAGGCCGAAGAGATTAGCCTTTTCAGAAGGAGTATTAGCTACAGACCATCAGAGCGAATAAGAGGAGGAAAGGCAGATTTACAGAAGTTGTTAGAGATATTTTTGACAAGAGGCCAGAAATTTTTTATCAGTAGGAGAGCCATGGAGGTCAGCGCACTTCCTTTTTATGAAAGTACGCTTAGTCCGTCGAAGAACATCCCTGCAACGATTCCGAGCTGAATGAAAATTAGCAAGAGTGATAGGAGAAGGAAGTTTTTCCATTCACGATAAGCATTGTCTCTCTCCCGAAGGCAAGAGAACAATTGCCATCGAACCATGGATTTTGAGGAGAAAAAGATTTAGTTGAAGATGGAATGAATCTGCCCATCCCTTCAAGGATTACTGCCCCTACCTTTTCAGCAGAGACAGAAGCGTCCCCCGAGACAAAGCAAGATTCACTCCAATGATAGTTAGCAAAGAAGCGGCGCATTGCCCCCCAATTAGCCCGATTAAAGTGCCAGAAAGTACGTTTAGGGCATGTGGAGCTGTTGGAGAGAAAGCATTATAACTAAGAGCTATAAGATTATGGTCAGAGTTACCAATAGGAGGGAAAATGGTGTATTTATAACTAGAAGGAGTAGTGGTGAAGCATAAATCAAGTGTATTCAAGAATTGGTTAGGACGATCTGGAATGTGTGTGGGTTCCCTAATCAACTGCTCCAGATCGTTAAGAATGCTGAATTGAATTGGCCTCCCTCCCACCTGTATCAGTATGAGAGGAACCCAACCACTCAGTGTGGTGTACGTTGAAATCCCCTAAATAGAGGACCTCAGCATTTGGATGAGAAGAAGTGACAGTCTCGTGAGTAGTAGTAAGATATTGAAAAAAGACTGGAAAATCTGTTCCATTAGGGGAGCAGTAGCAGAAGCACAAGATAATTGTAGTAGTAGGAAGACAGATTTTAAGCCATAAAACATTGAAATTAGGAGATTCTAGATTTACGAGACGTGTCACAGGAGTGTTAATGTTAATATAGGCACAGACTCCACCATTTAGACGGAAATTGTGAAAAAAAGTTGTAGTTAGAGACATTAAGATTGCTAGAGAAAGAATCCCTGTCCAGCTGGGTCTCAGACAGAAGTAAAAGGTTAGGAAGAGAGGAAGTGAGGTAGTGTTCAACAGACGCGAGATTAGATCGAAGGCCACGAACGTTAGCAAAGGTAATAGAAAGCCCCCGTCTACGCCCAGCCCCACGAACACTCAAATTAGGCATTTTAAAAAATAAATTAAAAAATAAATTAAAAAAAAAAAAAAAAAAAAAAAAAAATCACGCACGCACGCTCGCACACACGCACTCACTAACTCACTCCCGCAAGCGCACATGCACACACGCTAGCACACAATACAGTAACCTAATTAAAATAATTATTGTTAAAATTATTAAAACTATAAATCAATTTTGAAAATATATTAAAGCTATAATTATTAAAACAAATTATGATGTAAAATTTATACTACAGAAATTCAATTTATAGATCGAAGAAAACAAGTAGCAAGTTTAAAACAGTAAAAGTTTACTTACGGTAAAATTAAAACCATACTTATCTTTCACTCGTCAAACTTCACTGACAATAAAATAACCTATAATTAATTAAAAACACTAAAAAAATTAAAACACAGAACACTGAAGAAAAAAAATAAATGAACAACACATTTAAACACAAAAAAAACACAAACACACACACTAGCAATAGAGAACTATAAAACACAACCTTTCACTAAAAAAGCCAAATTATATTAATATATATATATATATATATATAATATATATATATATATATATATATATATATATATATATATATATATATATATATATATATATATATATATATATATATATATATATATATATATATATATATATATATATATATATTATATATATATATATATATATATATATATATATATATATATATATATATA
>SEYY01002840.1:0-27500 GCA_009176605.1 Armadillidium nasatum | reverse complement strand
AGGCGTCTTCTCATCGATTGTCGGACCCGTTCAAATATTCCAGGAGTCTGTTTGATCGTTTCGATTCCGTTCATAACCCTCAATCGAAGGTCTTCAACGGTGTCGATTGGAGAAGAGTATACTAAGGTTTTTAAATGTCCCCAAAGGTAATAATCCAAAGGATTTAGGTCTAGTGACCTTGCTGGCTACGGAACTGGGCCACCTCGACCTATCCATTGATTGGGAAAGGTGTCATTTAGGTGTTCACGAACTGCAGCACTAAAGTGTGCAGGAGCCCCATCATGCATAAACCACATGCTGTGGTGCAACTGAAGAGGTACATCATCAAGCAAGGTACGGAGCTCATGTTTCAAAACGTTTAAGTAGATTACGCCCTTAAGCCTGGGAGGAAGCTCGAACATAAGTAGATGATCATTTAAAATTCCTGCCAAAATGTTTACTGAAAACTGATGTTGTGAACGATTCCATTTGATGGCATAATGATTCTCGTCTGCCGAAATGTGTTCGTTATGAACTATAACGATAGCTGTTTTTGTAAAATGAGCCTCGTCGCTAAATAAAACCTTCGATAAAAAGTTTCGGTCTATACATTTGTCAAAAATCATTGATAAATAACAACACGAAGAGCATAGTCACGTGACAATAGAGTATGCACCTGTTGGACGTGGTACGGGTGTAACTGTTGCTCGTGCAGTAACCTCATTAAGAACTAATTCTTCTAAATCAACAGTCCTAGTAGATCGGAGTCTGCCTGCATTAGTGTGCTCTTTGGACTGCAAATAACCTGTTTCAGACAGGCGTTGATGAATAGTGGCAAAAAAACCTTGCGCTTGGACAAATTCGGTTGGGATAATTCTCTTGGTACAAACGTCTTGCTGAAGAACTATTGCAGCGTCCTATCCCATACATTAAATGCATGTCAGCTAGTTCAGAGTATGAATACACGTGGTAATTACGTTCCATATTCAATAACGAAATAAACACGTAAGAGACACACACAGTCAATGAGTTACAAAGTAAGGCGTAACACAAACAGAAAGAGCATTTATACGGTAGTTGGTTGTTTTGGTCAATAATCCCAAATTTAGAGTTTGTAACTTGGTTTCGTAGATACAAAATATTTAGTAACAAACACATACATACAACCAGACGGAAAACTAAACATATTACATCATACCTTTATAGGAACTTTTACCTTTATTTTTGCATGTCTTATCAGTTACCAAAAATTTTTGCCATAATTTTGAATCACCCTGTATATATATATATATATATATATATATATATATATATATATATATATATATATATATATATATATATATATATATATATATATATATATATATATATATATATATATATATATAGTATATATGAGTATTTTATATCTACTCCTGAGGACAAAGGCCGGAGTCCTACTAATTTCCACCGGAGTTGGGAAACATCATATCTTGGTAGTTAAAGGAATACATGTCCAGATACACGGCGATTAAAACTGTGCAAGTCAAAGGAAGTTGGGAAAACAGATAAAGGAATTGTGTTCCAGACTTTTCCAGTAGAGTATATTGAAGATTGAGCTTAGCGGTTAAGGGTGGGGTCTTAGAGCTGGACAGAAAAATTATGAGAATGTGAAGAAAAGCGTATCGCATGAGCTCTCCTTAATGGAGGAGGTATGCGACGGGAGAATTCAAAAAAGTAATGTTCATTGTAATAGCGATTTTATAGATAGAGTGAAGCAACAATTCGACGGGCAGAAAGAGATTGGAGAGAATAAGTGAGAACGGGAAAGTTCAAGAGACGAAAAGCCTTAGACTCCACCTTCTCAATAAGAGATGTATGAGTGGAACCCCCCCCCCCAGATGTGCAAGGCGCACTCAATATGGTTAAACAACACCCCTATAGAAAACAAGCAACTGGGGTGGCGTGAAAAAGTTCTGAAAGCTCCTCAGAACATCAAACCTCTTAGAAGCTTGTTTAGAAAGAGAAGTAATGTGATCTTTCCAAGAAAGATCAAGAGAAAGAGAAACACCGAGATTGTTAAGAAGAGATGAAGATTTGAGTTTGTGTTTTCGAAGAAGATATCATAGTTGTGTGGAAGATTGTGTCGAGTAGAGAGATGGAGGATTGAGTTTTTGAGGCATTGAAAACGACAATGTTTTCTCTGCCCCAATTTGAAATATGTGAAAGATCATAGGTTAGTTGCTCAAAGGCTACCCTCCTTGCGTCGATTAACTGCTGTTGGGAAAGCGTTTTTCAAATTGAAAGACGTAATGAAGGGTGGAGTCAACAGCATAGGAGTGGATAGGAGGTGAAGTAATAGAAACAAAGTCATTAATCAAAAGTAGAAAAAGAATAGAGCAGAATCCTGAGGAACCCCACTGTTAATAGATTTAAAGGATGAAAGGTGGCCGTCTACAACAGTTGCTATAGAACGACCGAAATGGAAATCAGAAAGAAGGTCAGAGAGTGAAGGATAGAGACTGAAAGAGGGAAGTTTAGAAATTAAAGCATTATGCTAGACTCTATCGAAGGCTTTCGATATGTCCAACGCGAAAGCAAAAGATTCACCGAAATGCCGAATAGAGGAAAACCAAGAAACAGAGAGAAGGGAAAGAAGATCACCAGTAGAGCGTTTCTTACTAAAGCCATACTGGGGATCAGAGATAAGATTGAAAGAATTGGGATATTTCCAAATTTTCTTGCTTGGGAAAGATTCAAAAACTTTAGAGAGAACGGAGGTCAAAGAAATTGGACGGTAGGTAGAGGGCTGAGAGGTATTCCCATTCTTCGGCACAGGCTGAATGTTCGCACGTTTCAAGCAAGAAAAGAAGGCTGAAGTTGAAAAATAAAGACGAAATAGTTTACCAAGGTAGGGTACTAACTCAGAAGCACAAGATTTGAGAATCACAGGAGGGATGTCAACGGGACCGTACGTCTTCTTAGTAATAAGCTCAGAGAGAGCAGAAATGACATCTTTAGAAGAAATTATAATTTTAGGGATAAATGAGTTGGAGGTGGTTGAAGGATGAGGAATAGCTTCGGAATCGTTTAAATTTGAATGTGGAGGCAAAAGCTTGAGTGAAGAGTTCAGCTTTAGAAGAAGGCAAAACGGCAGATTTGCCGTCAGAAAACATTAAAGGGATTAAAGAGGAAGAAGCAAACCCAGAGTTGACATTTTTTGTAGTGCCAGAAAGAGGGAGAAGAAGAGGAACCAGAAAGATTATTGTATTTTCGACAGGGAAAAGAGTTTTTGGTGTTGCGGAGAATATATTTTAAGCTATTCCCGGATAAAATATAAGTTGAATGAGTTTCTGGGGTCTGAAGACGACGGTAATCTCTGGAGGCAGCATCCCTGCTATCACTAGAACAAGTAGAGGTAAACCAAGGTTTATTAGGTTTAGTGGAATGGAAAGAATATTGAATGTACTCCTCCATGCCAGAGAGAATCTCCTCCGTAAAACGTTCTGCACACTTCGAGGAACACTTCTCACGAAGCAATAATTATTCCACTGGAAATCGAAGACGTACACCCGCAAGTCCAACCTGCTAAGCGGCACCAAAATGCCACAAACGTTTCCTTTCAATAGGAGGGATTTTAACAGTATTAGGAGAAGAATAATGAGTAAGAAAAAGGTCTAGAATGTGGGTTCATCCATAAGGCGATCAAGGATACGAGTAGAGAACTGCACCAACTGTTCAAGGTCATTTAAGAAAGCAAAATGGAAGGTACGTTCGCCAGCTCTATCAGGAAAACTAGAAGAAAGCAATTGACGATGGTTAATGCTGAAAACACCTAATATGATGACTTCTGAGAAAGGAGAATATTAGAGAATGCCCTCTATTTTGGTTTAAATATCGAAGAATTTACGATAGTCAGTAGAATTAGGAGATGAATAAACAGAACAAATAATTTAGTCGTAGAATGGCAAGAGAACCTGAGCTACAAGGTGAAATATTCGGAAGACTCTAAATTAGAGACACGAGAGTAAGCAACATCGTTACTCACGTATGCACAACAACCGCCATTGGCTGAAAATTGAGGATAGAGACAGTAAGAGAAAACAGACAAGGTTTTGCTCTCAGAGCGCTCAAACATCTGAGTTTCCGTCAAGAACAAAAGGTGAGGTCTAGAAGAAGAGAGTGATTCTCAAAAAAGTGGAAATTTGAATGAAGACCTCGAATTTTACAAAAATTAACGAAAAAAAAGTAGACCGTGCATCAGGACAAGTTGGCTGAAGAATTCTGTTTGGCACCAACCCCATCACTGGAGGCCACCAACTCCCAAGTTGTGTTGGGTGAAAGGGTGGATGAGGAACTATTTTAGGAAGCCGCCCCTCGGCTGCCGTCGAGAGTGGATGTGCTTGGAAGCAGATGGGAAGAAGAAAAGTTAGGAACATCACAAGGAAGTCAGAGGAAAAGAAAAGAAAAGAAAAGAAAAGAAAAGAAAAGAAAAGAAAAAGAAAAGAAAAAGGAAAGAAAAAGAAAAGAAAAGAAAAGAAAAAGAAAAGAAAAAGAAAGAAAGAAAAAGAAAAGAAAAAGTAAAAGAAAAGAAAAGAAAAGAAAGAAAAGAAAAAGAAAAGAAGAGAAGAAAAGAAAAGAAAAGAAAAGAAAAGAAAAAGAGAGGAAGAGAAGAAGAGAAGAGAAAAGAAGAGAAGTATTGGATCTGAAGCTTCAAGATCTTCTCCCTGAATTTGCAGAGTTTGTGGAATTATGCATGAAGAATGATATTGACCAAAGATAAAAGAAAAAATTTAATATTTCGTTATATTATTTCAGTATTTTTTAAATAGTAAATTAAAAGAAATTCAAAAAAAAAAATTTTTTTGTGAAACAACACATCTTCCGATGCAAAGTACTTTCGGCAATTAATGGAAAATAAAATATTAATTAAAAGGAAAAAAAAAAAGAATTGAGTTAGAAGTAACTTCTGGTCAATAAAGGATGATTATTTCGTCAGAGGAAGATTAGTTATTTGCTTGGTTCTAAGGGCTGGGAACCCTTTTCTACCAATTTTATTCCCACGTACGGTTGCAGGAATGTCAAATTTCTGCAATCGACAACACCCTGCATCATGCGGGATATGGTGCATTGTATAATATATATATATTATATATATATATATATATATATATATATATATATATATATATATATATATATATATATATATATATATATATATATATATATATATATATATATTATATATATATATATATATATATATATATATATATATAATATATATATATATATATATATATATATATATATATATATATATATATATATATATATATATATATATATATATATATATATATATATATATATATATTGTAATCGTTTTTTACTGATACTAATACTGTTCGAAAGCCAGTGTAATCGTTTGTGATAGGTGTTATTTATTTGTATGATTATTTTGTTTTTCTTCAGGGTTCAGCCTTTTCTTCGGAGCTCCTAAAACTACGGTAGAGGAGAGGACAAAAAAAAAAAAAAAATTTGACAAACAGCAGTATTTTCTAATGCAAATTAATATATACAGTATAAAATATATAAATATATAAATATATTTATATATAGGACCTAAGCTCAGCTAAACCTATCTAATCACTATTCCTAAAAATAGGAATTCAAATGTAATTTATATCTACATATCGGTACCGACTACTTATAAATATATAGAGTTCTTATACTCGTGATCTTTTCTTTTGACAACTTTGAATCTTCTTCCCAATTTTCACTAATGCCCTTTTCAAATTTCCAATCGTGTGGCTAACTCTTGAATTCCAGATTTCCACTATTGCCCTTTTCAAATTTCCAATCGTGTGGTCAACTCTTGAGGAGAAAATACAAACAGGAAGAGATTTTTGGCAGCAAGCACTATTGGACACTTTCCATACTGAAACCCGTATTGCTGGGTTCCAGAAACTTAAACTATGTTCTTTGCTAAGACTAGAATTTTTTGATGTTTGCACAATTCATATTCCGCATATCAATAATAAGCTATATCAAATGTCCCACTTTCAAATCGTCAAAATACGAAAACGTCAGTCAGCACTTTCCAATAGTTTCCAATATAAGCAAAATTTGCAAAAGATGTTCACTGTTTTTAAACTGAAAATCAAACTCTATAAACTAAGCTAACTTTTTCCAATAGTTTGTATGCACTTTTTTTTACTGTGATACATGCTAAACAGTTTTCACGCTGCTGATGCTTTCCAAAAACTGACCATCGCTTCAAGAAATTTTGATTTAATTAAGTTAAAAAGATATTATAACGATATGATCCAAAATTAGATTTTAAATCTTGCCCTATTACATGACTCCCCCTTAAAGATTGGTAAAGCCAATTATTTAAAGAAAAACATATATTATATCTTTAGGGAAATACTGTCTGATAATCTACTTATTTCGTTCTATATTCTATAATCTTTTGCTGGACATTTTCTAAGTCTTCTACTGGTCCCTTAGATCGTGTCTTCGGTGGTGAATACCTTGTATTCTGTGCACTGGATATTATATACGCTTCACTTTCATCAAAATTTTCACTGCTGTCAAAATATTCCATCAAATCTTCCAGACTATGTTCTTCCCAATTCATATTTGTTATACCCAATTCTTTTGCTATTTCATTAACGTCGATAGACTCGCTTTCTGAATCAGTATCTTTACTTTCCCTAACTTCTGCTGGACACAGGCGATAATGATTCTTTACTTCTTCAGAGAACATTAATGTATCCTCAAACTCTTCGAGATCAAATGAATCATCAGTATCATCATTGTCTTTATTATCATCAAGCCAATCTACCAAATCAATTTATTCTATGGTGGAGAGTATAACGTCTAATTCATCTGTTTGTATGCCAATACTCTCAAAACTTACTTTCTCCATTTGTGTGAATTTATCTCGAATATTTACGCTCTCACCACATGCTAGCGCCTTTAATGCATTCCACACTTTCTTCAAAGTAGATCCTTTCTTTCTCCCAGGCTTCAATCTTTCATTTTACTTTTCTTGTAGTCTTGGAAACCAGGATTCTATTCTGTGATGTGTTTCCCTCAAAGTAGCTTCATAATTTAATTTACATCTGTCGTGGATATCCGGGTCTTTATCTGTAGAAAAATTTGCTATTGTTGGCTCCGGCACACTCCCGGTAATGGCGGAGCAAGTCTCGTTTCCCGAAACCTCCCGTTCTTTTTCTTTACGCCATATTTCGAATTTTTGCTTTACAGGACATGATTCCAATGCGTGGGTGTTCTCATCACAAAATGGGCACTTATTTTCAAATTTCCGCTCCCTTCTGTAATCTCTCTGACTCTGTTCAGCATTACCAGTCTGGCGATTTTGATTGCTTCTTTCATTAAACTCACCTCTTAAATCACAATCTGCTATTTTATGTCTGTCACTTCCGCAAACTAAACACCATCCGTTTAATTTCCAGCAATTTCGTTTAATGTGCCCACGTTTCTTACAGTAATTGCAAGTCACATTTCTAGGTTCTACCCTATATTCTTCTCGATTAACGTTTTGACGAAGAAACCTTCCATAATCATTAAGCCTAGTATCTGCAAATTGAACTCTGCTACTAAGTGGTCCTGGTCCCATCCTCCTATCCTCATTTAAAGTTGCCCATACTGGGAGTGCAGTGTCTTTTGTCTCTCTGTCTTCTTGTTCTTCTATCTCATCTTCATCTTTTGCCCAGCTAATCACATCTTTCCATCTCACTCTTGTACCTTCTTTTTCGTGTCCCATTCTTAACTTAAATCTTCTTGCAGTTTTCTTCGGTAAACAATTTAAAAACTGCTTCTTCAGAACTTCAGCATCTCTGTTCTGACGGAGTTACTGCTTCATATGTCGTTTGTAATCTAAGAGCAAAATCACTATATCTCTCATTTGCTCTTTTCTCAATTCTCCAAAATTCTCTTTGCAAATCTAATATTTCATTTTCATTCTCTTCCTTACACCAACTCTTCAGTCTTAATACAATAGTGGAGTAACTTAAACTTTGCTCGATATATACTATAATATGTTCTTAAGGCAGATCCTTCCAAAAAAAATTCTTAATTCTACGGCCCATCGATTTTTATCTTTACTTGTTCCTTTGCATATCGTTCAAAATCTTTAATGAATGCCTCAAAATTATGAACTTTTTTAATTCCATATTTTAATGGTTTTACAGCCTTTACATTGGCTCTGCAAAAACTTTTGAGTACTTCCAACAGTTCACCTGCTAATATAATAAAAATCCTATTTACAGCTTTCTTAGAGTCCATTCCAGTTTTTCCTAACTCAACTAATCTCTTCAACCACATTTGACCACCTTTCCCAAATTCTTCATTTTCTGAATCTTCATTGGAATCAGAACTACCATCAACTGTATATTTTCTAGTAGCTTTCGATTTATACTTACGGCTTTTCTTTTCAGTATTACTTTCGCTATACTCACTATTTTCGCTATCAAATGCACTATTTTCTGTCAAGTCCTTGCAAATATTTTTTAAATCATATCTAATCTTTGTCTCCTTTTGTACTTTTCCTTTATTACCTAAATCAGGATTCTGCATTTTCATACGAAGAGCTTGACCAAGGCCATCTATCATAGATGACATAAGCTCCAAATTTAAATCATCAGCTTCATTAACCAGAGATGTTTGCAATTCTGTGAGCAAGTTTAAAGATCTCAAACCTCCTTGAGCTCCACCAACAGCTCCGTCAGCTCCGGATAAATTAATATTGTCCATAACTATTTTTTAAGAAAAAACTCAAAACACCTATATTTTTTTTTTCAAAAAAAAAAATTATCGAAAGAAAAAAAAAAACACGGAAAAACTTTTATTTTTAGCTGACTGATACAATTTCTTTCGGAGTTAAAAAAAAATTTCCTTCAGAAAACGATATCTTGAAGCAGTGAAAAAAAAATTACAGTAGCTTGCCTATCCTCTCTCTTCTCCAACAAAAGACTTCTTCGGGCGCCAGTGCAATCGTTCTTCGCTAAGACTAGAATTTTTTGATGTTTGCACAATTCGGTCAAACTTCAGTTTGAGCTAGCTACATATTTAAAAAACTACTTAACGTACGTAAAAAATAATTATATTTTTAGAATCCTTGTCGAATTTCAGTTAGGAAAAGTATAAAATATTTGCAAATAAATAAAAAGAAAAACATGATTGTGTACGATAACTGATGAACTAAGAAACCTAATTCGACTTTATATAACCTGAACGACCGGAGATGGCCACCGTATACAGGCCTAACTGATGTATTACACCATATATATATATATATATATATATATATATATATATATATATATATATATATATATATATATATATAATATATAATTTTACAATTTTGTTAGCCATTAGCGAAATTTTAGTTATTCAAATTTCGGAAAAAATTAAGAAAAAAAGTGATGTTGCCAGACGTAAGATTCTATCGAGAGTTAATAAAAAGTAAACTTTACTTATATAAACTTTATTATTATAAGAATTTATTTTTTATTTGCCAATGTTTCCTACCTGAAATTCGATAAGGATTCTAAAAATATAATCCTTGTTTACGTACGTTAAGTAGTTTTTTAAATATGTAGCTAGCTCAATCTGAAGTCTGTCCGCACAGTTCATATTCCGCATATCAATAATATGCTAAATCAAATGTTCCACTTCAAATTGTCAAAATACGAAAACGTTAGTCAGCACTTTCCAATAGTTTCCAATATACACAAAATTAGCAAAAGATGTTCACTGTTTTTAAACTGAAAATCAAACTCTATAAACTAAGCTAACTTTTTCCAATAGTTTGTCACTTTTTACTGTGATACATGCTAAACAGTTTTCACGCTGCTGATGCTTTCCAAAAACTGACCATAGCTTCAAGAAATTTAGATTTAAGTTAAAAAGATTTTGTAACGATATGCTCCAAAATTAGATTTTAAAACTTGCCATATTACAATATATATATATATATATATATATATATATATATATATATATATATATATATATATATATATATATATATATATATATATATATATATATATATATATATAGAGAGAGAGAGAGAGAGAGAGAGAGAAAATGAATATTTTTGTAATTTTAATAAATTAGTAATTATTTATAATAAAATGACAAATGATATATTGATATTTCTGACACCACTTTAGGAACCTGTGAAGAGTTGGAATTATACTTTTTACTTAAGGTGACCTAGTTCAAGATTCAGCTTCCACTATGATTTCGTTATACATAAGAATTACAAGGCATTTAAACTCACTGCAACATTCAACAATTTATTAATGTATCTAAAAATATTATTAGCGGGTCAGTTCTATCACCAGAGGCCGCAGCTCAATAAGTATATATAAATAACACACAAACTGTGGGGATAGAACTGACCACTACGCCCGAGTGTGGTCGGAGGGGTCCTTTGGGATGGAGTCATGGCGGTTGTTCTTGAGAAGTTCCAACGTGATTCCTTTTTGTACCATCAGTGGTGTAGTGGTTAGCGCAATGTCTTATCATCTTAGAGGTAAGGGCTCAAATCCTCATTAACAGTATATAATTTGTAAATTTTATCCCACGGTTTATGTGGTATTTATATATACTTTTTGAGCTGCGGTTTCTGTGATTAGTACTGACCCGCTAACCTTACGCCCGAGTGTGGTCGGAGGGATCCTTTGGGATGGAGTCATGGCGGTTGTTCATGAGAAGTTCCAACGTGATTCCTTTTTGTACCATCAGTGGTGTAGTGGTTAGCGCAATGTCTTACCATCTTAGAGGTTAGGGTTCGAATCCTCATTAGCAGTATATAATTTGCTAATTTTATCCCACAGTTTATGTTGTATATATATATATATATATATATATAATATATATATATATATATATATATATATATATATATATATATATATATATATATATATATATATATATATATATATATATATATATATACTCCTTTCAAGACTGTATTTGAGGATTCGAACCAAAGCCTAAAAGATGGAATATCCTTGTGCTAACCACTACACCACCGATGGTTCAATAGGAGATCAACCGGAACTGCTCCTGTCGTATCGCCTAGTGAGACAGTCCCAGAAGATCCCCCCGACCACAACTTGGGTGTAGGGTTAGAAAGCCAAGGCTCTATCCTCGTATACCGCAGACGCATTTGTATTCTTTCAATTGCCACTTTTACATATATATATATATATATATATATATATATATATATATATATATATATATATATATATATATATATATATATATATATATATATATATACAATCAAACCGTGGAATCATTTTTTTTACTCCTTTCATGAATGCATTTGAGGATATTCCATCTTTTAGGCCCTGGTTCGAATCCTCAAATGCAGTCATGAAAGGAGTACAAAATGATTTCACGGTTTGATTGTGTGTATATATATATATATATATATATATATATATATATATATATATATATATATATATATATATATATATATATATATATATATATATATATATATATATATATATAAAGGGACAAGTGAATTAGAAAGAGCGGAACAGTTTATAACTCATTTAGCCTTTAACTCAACCCTATCCAAAGGACGGGTGAAACTTGAGCCACCCCAGATATGAGAGCATTACTCCATACAAGGGCGTATGAGACCCTCGTATAATTGGAGTAAATGAGAAGAAGGAAAAAAGTTCTTGCAGTCTAAACAGAACTCCCAGTTTCTTAGAGGCCGCCTTATAAGCCTTTGTGATGTGAAGTTTCCAAGACATTTTTATGATTTTTGAAGGCAAAGGATGTTTATATTGTTAACAGGAGAAACGGGAGAACCATCGAAAGAAATATAAAAGTTAGGAGGTGTCTTTGAGAGAGAGATTTCAAGAAGTTGAGTTTTTAAAGAGTTGAATTTCACAAGTTAATACGGCCCATCGGAAAGATGAAGATGTGAGGCATCTCAAATAGCAAAGGAGGGAGAAGATTTGAAATGAGCAGAAGAATAGAAGGTCGAGTCATCGGCATATGAATGGATAGAGTTAGTTGAGCAGCTGAGAAGATCATTAATGAAAAGTAGGAATAGAGTTGGAGACAAGACAGAACCCTTAGGAACACCACTATTGACTGGAAAGGAAGAAGTCGCCCATCAACAGCAGTCGAAATGCAACGACTATAAAGAAAGCTAGACATAAGTAAGCAAAGAGAAGAAGGAAACCCAAAAGGAGGGGAGCTTGGAAAGCAAAGAAGGAAACCAAAAGGAGGGGAGCTTGGAAAGCAAAGAAGGAAACCCAAAAGGAGGGGAGCTTGGAAAGCAGTGACGCATGTCATACCCGGTCAAATGTCATAGATAGGTCAAGCACCACCACACAAGTCTCCCCATGGTCACTAAGGGCAGAATACGATAAATCTGTGATATATATATATATATATATATATATATATATATATATATATATATATAATATATATATAATATATATATATATATATATATAATATATATATATATATATATATATATATATATATATATATATATATATATATATATATATATATATATATATATATATATATATATATATATATATATATATATATATATATATATATATATATATATATATATATATATATATATATATATATATATATATATATATATATATATATATATATATATATATATATATATATATATATATATATATATAATTATATATATATATATATATATATATATATATATATATATATATATATATATATATATATATATATATATATATATATATATATATATATATATATTATATTATTATTATTATTATTATTATTATTATTATTATTATTATTATTATTATTATTATTATTATTATTATTATTATCATTATTATTATTACTTGAAGAGCTATACTACTAAGATAATTATTATTAAAAACACCTGGCTTGAGAAGTAAATATATAGGTTTGTTGGAGTGTATTATTATAATAATTATTACACAGGTTAGTATTTTAAAGAAGGATGATCGATGTTTTTAAGATTACAGCTGTTTCTAGAGTTTTTTGCGACGTCTGAAAATGACAAACATTTAACGTGTCAAATGAGGTTTCTCTAGAAATCGAGTTTTAAAATAATCTTTTCTCTGCACACCTTCTGTATCCAAATTATAAAATCTTTTTCATATTTGAAATCATAGATGAAAGTCTATTTTTTCATTTAATCAATGAAATATCATTTTTATTAACACTGCGACAGATACAGTCATGTTTTTTATTTTATTAATACACTATCTTACCTTAAAATTTGTCTCTTGAGATGTACGCTATTGATGTTTTAATTGACAATCTCTTTTGAATATAAAACGATAATGTGTTAATATATTTGTACTCCACCAATATTAGTATCTCTTTTCCATCTCCTTGGTATCTTGTTCAAACCTTTCATCATTCTTCTCACTAACATCTAGATTTTCGGATGGAAAAAATCCAAGTGGGATTGAAGAACATGAACCTTCAAACCCTTGTTGCACCCAAAGGTTCTTAAAAATTTTCAACTTTCTTTTCCACCAATGGTTTATAGTTAGGATCCTTTAAGTTCACAAAAACTTATGAACAGCTTCTTAAAAAGAAATCAACTCATTTTCTCAAAAGTGCAATAGATTTTTTTTTCTTAAATCATCATCAGATATAAGTTGTTGAATCTGAGAATCCCCAAACATACCTTTGTTGAGTCCTTCTGATAATAACTTTGGAAACTTTCTGTAAGGTATTCGAAACAAGAATCATCTTTATGGAAACCTTAGGAGAATTAATTGTTTGACTAGACACAGCTTTATATGTAAAGGAGGTAGAAGAATATTGTATGCATTCACAAGGTTATTTATAATGCTTTTTGATCCAGGCTGCAATAGTTTTCGAATGTGCCAATTTGTCGTTTTCAGTGCTTATTTTTAGCTCTGCCATTCCATTCGCAAAAAAAAAAAAAAAAAAAAAAAAAAAAATCATTTTAGTGTACTCAGATTGCTTTCCTAATAAAATTCCAATTACTTTCAAATCAATTGATTCTGTCCATATATTTTGCTCATTTTTCATGTTTTCATATTTTCATATGCTTCCATCAAATGAACTGAATGGGCTACAAGAACTAAACTGAATTTATGGCTTTTTGAGGTTGTTTTAGACACATCTATTAAGAGTTTCCAGTCTGCAGGGCAATAGTTGGTAACAAAATTATTCATCAAACCGTGCAAATCGTGACAAAATGCAATTTTATCATATATATATATATATATATATAATATATATATATATATATATATATATATATATATATATATATATATATATATATATATATATATATATATATATATATATATATATAATATCCATAGAAGGGTGCTTGGAAGCCCCTACTGGGGCTACATGGCATTTTGCTGTGGTGCTCCTGGGTTACAGGAGCAACCAACCAAGGTCAAGCAACGCCAACATGGGCACAACAACTGTTGCGACAAATTTAGCAATAATAAGACAGAGGAAAATTTTCCGCACGCCAAGGATTCGAAACCACTGACAACAGCGTCGCCGTTAGACAGTGAACATAAGACTCTACCACTGAGCTACGCCGCCTTCCAGAAAAGAAGGCATAGTAGAACAGTTTTCAAGCACTTATGCTTCGAATCACTGTAGCAACTCGGTACTATTTAAATCCATAGGAGGGTGCTTGGAACCCCTACTGGGGCTACATTGGCATTTTGCTGGGGGCTCCTGGGTTACAGGAGCAACCAACCAAGGTCAAGCAACGCCAACATGGGCACAACAACTGTTGCGACAAATTTAGCAATAATAAGACAGAGAAAATTTTTCCGCACGCCAGGACTCGAAACCACTGACAACAGCGTCCTGTTAGACAGTGAACATAAGACTCTACCACTGAGCTATATATATATATATATATATATATATTATATATATATATATATATATATATATATTATATATATATATATATATATATATATATATATATATATATATATATATATATATATATATATATATATATATATATATATATATATATATATATATATATATATATATATATATATTAGGGTGACCTCAATGATAGAGGGAAGAAAATTATTTCCCGAATTTTGTCAACAGGAACCTAACAATATGATCATTCTTTGCAGATTTTTCGATAGTCAAAGTTTGAGCACGATTGGAGCATGTTAACCCTTGCCGCTGGGCGTTCAAATTTTCAAAAAACTAGAATTTTTGGCATGGCTAGCGACGTCTTTGGGCCGTATCTCTGAAACTTCTCATTATTTTCTCATGATTTATGTCTCAAATCATAGGCAGTATTGTTCTAAGTAATTTATATTATATACATATTTGTTGCTACTTATAGTCGAACCGATCTATAACAGCCTTTATCATCAAAAACGTGACTAGGAACCTCTATTAACGAACTTATGATACGAGAATTATTTAATAATTTTCAAAGTATGAAATTAATTATGATGAAATAAAATGACAGAATATTTTTGTTTTTGCATATTTCAATGTATTTTAATAAGAAAAGAGAGTGACATTGCATCGTTTGCAATCTTTAAGAAGGATAAAATAATAAATAATCTATTCTAAAGGTTTGCTCAAAGTGATTTTTGAAACATCAGGATACAGCTTTCGACATTTGTGTACTACCTGTAAAACATATTGTTTCTGCTCCTCATCTTGAGTGAGGAGGTTTTTAAAGTCTGTAATTAATTTCACTCTTCGTTCTGTCACATCATTAACGACCTTTAGTTACTTCACAATCCCTAATCCTTCCTTAAAATGTATATTTTCAGGCCAGCTACTGGGGGGTTCTCTGAGAAAATCTGCGTTAATATGGAAACGCTCAAAGAAATTCATGTTCCCCTTGGTAATTAAACAAGATAACCCTTCATTAACCAGTTCTTCCACGTGGTGTCTTCGAAATTTGGGGTTTACAATTCTTGAATTTTCTGTCTCGGTCTCGGTCTCATTTAGGACTTTGTTCGCCATTTCCGATTTTTCTTAGTCTGAAATTGAGGGATCAAAGAACACGAGGGATACCAATTCTGCATTGAAATACAACAAATGGTTTGAGAATTTCACCAGAGCTCTCTCAGAGATATCTTTGTCAATCTCCTGATAGTCTAACAAACTTCGCAAGAGGTTAAAGTCTTGCTTGGGAACCAAGTGTGCTTTGTGGGCATTGAACCAAGCTTTGCAATACACTCTAACGAGAAAAATGCAGACAGTTTCTAAGGCACGTTGTTCTTCATGACTCTGTTTGAATTGTCCGCGGAATAGAAATATCTCCAGACAATAGATGGCCTTGGCCATCCATCTGGCATGACTGCTGGCACCTGGAGATTTAAATTCCACTTCCGTTCCATTCATTGCTCCTACAAACACCAATACCAATTGTAAGAGCTCCTTGTAATCGTCTCTGGGTTGTGATTCCGTGAGTTTAGTGTTACAATCCGCAGTTATGTTGGCAATTACTTCAAAGGTAGATGTCTTTTCACAATTTCGTTGATGATACCCGAGTCATATTGTTTCTTGTTGAGCTTCGCCCATGCATTTTGGAATCTCTTGAATATATCGGGTTGAGGCCCAGTTGTTGATCCGAACTTACATTCGAAAACACCTCTCAACATGACTTCAAGAATATGGTGGCGGCAAGCTAGGTAAAGTAGCTCTCTACCCAAGATGTTTTCCAAAATTGTACAAGCCCCTTTGAGCCTTCCTGTGTTTGATCCAGTGGTGTCGAAACACATTGCATTCCCATTCTTCGAGACACTCATAAACAGCCAGGGCTTATTCTTCACCAGTGCTTGTGTCTGCTACAGGAACTCCTAGCAGTTGTTCATTTTCACCATAAGAAATTAAAACAGCTATTCGTTCTTTCTGCTCTGTCTTTAGAACGTCTGGTAGAAGTTTTCCGTCCCAATGAACTACAATAGCTTCCTTCTCTGGTATATAAATTCGTTCCAAGATCTTCTCAGTGTATTTTTCTCTGAATACTTTTCGCATTTCATGGATGGTGATTTTTGACATTTTAAACTCCTCAGGATTCTCCCAAAATGCTTCTATAGTAGCCATGAGTATTCGTTTGGCATTTCTATCAGATACCTTACACCGATCCAACAACAGAGATGGTCCAGGAAGTTCCTCGGTTTCTTGAGAAGTACAAACGTCCATTGGCAGCACATCCTCGATATCTTCATCGCATGTGTTTTCCTCTTCATCACTGTCCTCATCTTCTTCATCATCAGTCTCTATGAACAAAAGAA
The DNA here is from genome assembly GCA_009176605.1 of Armadillidium nasatum. NCBI lineage: Eukaryota > Metazoa > Arthropoda > Malacostraca > Isopoda > Armadillidiidae > Armadillidium > Armadillidium nasatum. The sequence continues at coordinate 10,158 of SEYY01002840.1, read as the reverse complement.
GAGAAAGAAAAGGACCAAATTAATTATGAAAATAGTTAAGTTTCGTTGCTTATCTTGTTTTGTTGATGCTTTTGTAAAAACTAAACAATAGAACCAGCGTACGTAAACGTACTTAGCAAAATATTAATATTCAAGCAAAAATAAAAGAATCGTGCCTATGTTGAATAAACTTTCAGCTTGAATTTTCTCGTTCATTTTCGCAAGTTTCTTTTGTAATTTTCTTTCTTCAGCTCGAGCTAACTTCAGATCAACTCCAAGCATAGAGCCTGGCCGACCCTTTTTCCTTTGTTTCAAAAGAAATTCCTTGTCTTCTTCTGATTTCATCATGGCCAAGGCATCTTGATTGGCGATATCAAAGATATCATCTACCTTTGAGACGAACTCTTTGATTTTGTTCTTTGCAGCTTCTGATTGTTTATACTGGTCCTTTTGTACATTTCTCCACTCTGCGTGAAGTTTCTCTAATTTAATAATAGCATCTTTCACATGTTTTGTAGGATTTCGAGCATTTCCCAAGAAAACAAGAACCTCTTGTATGGTAATTCTTGCTGAATCTCTTAGATTCAATTTCTCAGTACGCAAACTGTAGAACAAAGTGGCCAAAACTTGACGATTGGAGGGCAATTTACAATCAGTTATCTGGTGAGCCGGATAGCCTACAATGAAAATTGGATCGTTGGTTCTGCTTCTTATGGAAGAGGTGGAAGCCATTCTTTTACTATTTTATTTTAATCTGGAAAAAATTAATAATACACATTACAACGAATATTGGTTTCGGAAATTAGATGTAAAATTAACAAAGCAAAAGAAATAAAAAAAAGGTCTAAATCTGAATTACATGAATATGATGTTATAATGATGATGAGGTTGTTATAGTTGGGTTCGACTAGAAGTAGAAATAAATATATATAGAATATAAATTAGCTATAATAATATTGCCTTTAATTAGAGACATTAATCATGAGAAATTAATGAGGGGTTTCGGAGATACGGCCCCAAAACATCGCTAGTCAGCCCAATAAACGCGTTTATTGTAACTTTGAGCGCACAGCGGCATATGTTCACATGCTCCAGTAGTGCTCAAAAGTTAACTACCTTAAAATCTGGAGAGGCTGATCACTTTGTGGGGTTCCCGTTGACAAAATTCCAACATCAATTTTTTGCGGTCACCCTATATATATATATATATATATATATATATATATATATATATATATATATATATATATATATATATATATATATATATATATATATATATATATATATATATATATATATATATATATATATATATATATATTTCACCACTACTCACGGGCAGTGCCCTTTTCAAGGAGGGGCATAAAAAAAATATTAAAGCAAACCCTCATACACTCAAGTCTAACGCACATCCCTAAGGTGAGCGCAGATGGTGGCTTTAAAGAGAGGAAGATTAAATGCAGCAGGGAAAACAGATGATGGTAGGGAGTTTCACAGAACAGAAGTAGCTGGAAAGAAGGAGGCACCACAAAGAGCAAGCCTTGAGTTTGCAGCACTCACAGATTTCTCATGGACATTCAAAGCACTTCTTGTGCTACGAGGGAATTGCAACGGAAGTGGGATGCGAGATGTCAACTCCCTCGAGCACCTGCCGTTGAAGTACCTATAGAACAGAGAGATTGCACTAACGTCATGTCGCAAGGAAATAAGGTCAAGAGGGTTCGAAAGTAGGGGACAGTTTATTAGTCTTCTAGTCTTAGACTCAACACTATCCAAAAGAATGGTGGAATCGGATCCATCCCAAAATGTGAGAACAGTGCTCCATACAAGGTCCAAGGAAACCCTCGTATTGTGTGATTAACTGCTCAGAAGAAAAAAATTCCCACAATCTGAACAGAACCCCAAGATCTTTGAAGCCACCTTAACAATGGTTGTGAAATGAGGTTTCCAAAATAATTTATTTTCCGTGTTAAGACCAAGGATGTTTTTGTTGTTCAAAGGTGAGACAGCAGAGCCGTTGAGGGAGATAGGAAAGTTTAGAAGTGTTTTAGAAAGGGAGATGTGAAGAAGTTTAGATTTTAGAAAGTAGAATTTCAGAAGGTTGCGGTGGCCTCACCGGAAGATTCCTTCGAGGTCGGCAAGAAGGGAATTGGAAAGGTGAAGACGAGAAGCAACTCTAGAAGCAAAGGAGGGAGCAAATTTGAAATGAGTAGAAGATTGGAGAGTTGAGTCATCGGCATAAGAAGGAACAAAGTTAAAAGAGCAGTTGAGGAGGTCATTCATGAAAAGCAGGAATAGAGTTGGGGAAAGTAGAGAACTCTGAGGAACACCACAATTAATAGTGAAAGAAGTCGCTCCATCAACAAGAGCTGATATGTAGCGAATTGAGAAGAAACTAGACATGAGTAAGTAAAGAGAAGGATGAAACCCATTGGAGGGAAAGTTAAGGAGCAATGACGCATGCCATACACGGTCAAAAGCTTTGGAAATGTCAAATAACACCACACAAGACTCCTCATAGTCAATAAGGGCAGAAGACCATAGATCAGTAAGATAGGGAAGCATGTCACCGGTAGATCTCGAGCGTCGAAATCCATACTGATGATATGAGAGAAAAGAATGAGATTCCAAATGATCCAGGAAATGAGAGTTTGGAATAGTTTCAAAGACTTTAGATTGAATACAAGTAAAAGCTATAGGACGATAGTTAGAAGGTTCAGAAAGGCTACCCTTCTTCGAGGTCGGCTGAACATATGCAGTCTTCCAACACTGAGAAAAAATTTTAGTATTAAGGCATAGAGAGTAGATTGTAGGCACAGGTGCAAGCTCGGAAGCACACTCCGTCAAAACACAGAGAGGAATGCCATCCGGATCACTAGCCTTTCTAACGTTTTTAGATTTTAGAATCCCATGAGCATGAACATATGAAATCACAGGTAAAGACATGGGACTCCTAAGAGCAGAAGTAGTAGGAGGAGGGATGCCTCTCCTGGAGTACTCTCGCTTCTCTCCACTGTATATATATATATATATATATATATATATATATATATATATATATATATATATATATATATATATATATATATATATATATATATATATATATATATATATATATATATATATATATATATATATATATATATATATATATATATATATATATATATATATATATATATATATATATATATATATATATATATATATATATATATATATATATATATATATATATATATATATATATATATATATATATATATATATATATATATATATATATATATATATATATATATATATATATATATATATATATATATATATATATATATATATATATATATATATATATATATATATATATATATATATATATATATATATATATATATATATATATATATATATATATATATATATATATATATATATATATATATATATATATATATATATATATATATATATATATATATATATATATATATATATATATATATATATATATATATATATATATATATATATATATATTCGCCTCCAGGTACGCCTAGAACTGGTGAGCTCTATAACCGAGTTCCAGAGCCACTCCTTTTCCAACCTCTTTCTTTAGCCCTTTCTGAGGGAATTTGAAAGGAATTCGTACTCATGTTCTTTCCTAAGCCATTTTGTCTGTTTTTAAATGGATTTGCAAAGAAAAGTTTTATCTGGAAATCGAACCAGTGTTACTGCAACGACTGGTTCGCTTTCGGGACCACTTCAGGGTTCCAAATTCTTTCCTGAGCAATTTTGAGGGTCACGATCCCCTTATAAGTCTTTTGAGCTTATCCCCAGCGTCCACATTATCTTAAGCTCTCCCAATGCCCTTTATGAGAGATTAATACCTATCCACACTCTTTTCTTACCTTTTTAGGGACTTCCAGTGATAATCTATTGGGAAATTTTTCAGCAAAGATTTACCTTTAATCGAACAAGTGCTACTGTCACATTTTGTTCTGCTTCCAGATTCCCTTTTTGAGAGACTCAAACTTGCTGCACTCTTTCCTGACCCCTTTTATGAGCCTTTAAGTTCCGTTTTTGGGTCAAGTACCTCTTTTTGGGGCTCAGGAGCTTTTTCATGCTCTTTTCTGAGATTATTTTGAAGGGTGTAGCCATCAAGATGATGAGTTTTAGGGGAACACTCACACTCTTGGGCCTAATTATGAGATTTGAGAACTTTCATAGTACTCTCACATTCGTCGACACTAACTTTTCTGATATGTTTCGTAAGACAGAGCTTCCTTTTTCTGTATTTGATTAAATGAGGTTGGAGACCTCTTTATTTTCCTAGTTGATTTTCCTTTACGTAACGGAGATAATTTACTCAGAAGCTCTCCGTTTTATACTATTTATAGATTTATAGGAAGAACGGTGGCCCTTTACAACAACTGCTATAGAACGACCGGAAAGGAAATTCGATAGAAGATCACAGAAAGAAGGATAGATTCCGAAAGAGGGAAGTTTTTAAATCAAAGCTTTGTTCCAGACTCTATCGAAAGCATTCGATACGTCTAGCGCCACAGCGAAAGATTCACCGAAACCCCGAAGAGCGGAGGACAAGATTCAGAAAGTAGGGAAAGAAGATCACCAGTAGAACGTTCTTTACGAAAGCCATACTGGCGATCAGAGATAAGATTAGAAAAATTAATGTTTCCCAATTTTCCTATTATGGATAGATTCATAAACTTTAAAAAAAACGGAGGTTGAAGAAATAGGACGATAGTTAGAAGGTTGAGAGGGGTCCCCCTTCTTCGGCACAGGTTGAATGAGCTCACGTTTCCAGCAAGAAAAGAAGGTCGAAGTAGAAAAGCAAAAACGAAATAGTTTACCGAGGCAGGGTGCAAGCTCGGAGGCATAAGTTTTGAGAACCGCAGGAGGAATACTATCTGGACCATACGCCTTCTTAGTATTAAGCTCAGAGAGAGCAGAAATGACATCTTTAGAAGAAATTACAATGTTAGGCATAAATGAGTTGGAGGTGTTTGAAGGAGGAGGAATAGCTCCGGAATCCTCTAAGGTAGAATTAGAGGCAAATGTATGAGCGAAGAGTTCAGCTTTAGTAGAAGGTAAAATGACAGTCGAGCCATCAGAAGAAACTAGAGGAGGAAAAGAGGAAAAAAAAATGTTAGAGTTGACATTTTTTGCAAAATGCCAGAAAGGGCGAGAGGAAAGGGATCCAGAAAGATTATTGCATTTGCGGCGGAGAAAAGAGTTTTTGGTATCTCGAAGAATAGATTTTGCACGATTCCGGGATGAAATATAAATTGAATGAGTTTCAGGAGTTTAAAGACTACTGTAATCTCTGAAGGCAGCATCTCTACGGCGGATAGCGCAAGAACAAGTAGAGTTAAACCAAGGTTTGTTAGGTTTAGTAAAAGGGAATGAATATGGAATGTACGCCTCCATGCCAAAGAAAATTACCTCGGTTATACTCTCAGCACACTCCGAGGGACCCCTCGCACGAAAGCAATGATCTTTCCATGGGAAATCAGAGAAATACAACCGCAAGTCAGACCAGTTATTGGCACCAAAGTGCCACAAACGTCTCCTCTCCGAAAGCGGGGCTGTTCTTGCGGAAGACTTGAAGAGACAGAACAAGATACGGAGATAAGAAGATGATCGGATGAACCCAGAGGAGGAAAGAGTTTAAAAGTATAAGGAGAAATATAAGAAGTAAGGAAAACGTCAAGAATGTTGGGTTTATCACCAAAACGATCAGGGATACAGGTAGGGAGTTGCACCAACTGCTCAAGGTTGTTCTGGATAGAAAAGTTGTAGGCAAGTTCACCGGCTGGGTCATGAGAACTAGATGAAAGCCATTGGCAGTGGTGAACATTGAAATCACCTAAAAGGATGATTTCGGAGAAAGGAAAAGAAGAAAGAATGTGCTCTATTTTGGTGCTTAAATAGTCGAAGAATTTTGGATAGTCAGTAGAATTAGGAGATAAATAAACAGAACAAATAAATTTTGTAGTAGAATTGCAAGAGAGCTTAAGCCATAAAGTAGAGAATTCAGGAGACTCCAAATTAGAGACAAGAGAGCAAATAACATCGTTACCCACATATGTGCAACAACCTCCTTTGGTTGAAAATTGAGGATAGAGACAGTAGGAGGTAACAGAATAAGGTTTGCTGTCAGCCCACTCAAGCACCTGAGTTTCGGTTAGAAATATGAGATGAGGCTTAGAAGAAGAGAGATGGTGTTCGACAAAGGGGAAATTAGAAAAAGACCGAGAATGTTGCAGAAATTAAGGAAAAAAGAAGACCGTGCACAGGGGTAAGCCGGACGCCGAGTCATGTCGGCACCATCCCCATCATCGGAGGCCGCAAACTCTCAAGTGATGATGGGGTGAGGGGTGGATGAGGGGCATTCTTTGGATGCCGCCCCTCGAAGCATATCCGAGGCAGCTCTGCATTTCGTCATTTTATCTTATTTTATAATGGTAATTTAAGAGTAAGCGCTTGTAAATTTGCGGGAACATGTGAAGAAAAGGGGTGGAGAGGTAGTGAAGCATGGACACTCCAGTAAGAGGTGAAGGTACACTAGAGACCTTCTGAGAAGGTGAAACGCGAAAAGGAACGGACCAAAGGGCAACGGAGTTAAACGGCATGGTCTAGCCTATTCTATTACTCGGCAGGTTATATCCAATGAGGGGTACTTGCATCCCTTCGGGCTGCGCTAAGTCCCCCCTATATATATATATATATATATATATATATATATATATATATATATATATATATATATATATATATATATATATATATATATATATATATAGTGACCTTATTATCTCTGGCCTGACCAATATGTGGTCCAGGAGGTCGCTACACTTTGTTGTAGCGCAGGGGGATCGATCAGGAGGCTGGGTGTTTTCTAAGTCCCCTTGTGGAATGCCGACTGGTAGACACCACTTTTCTTCTTAGCCTGAGAACCGTCTGTAGCCTTGGATGGAAGGCTACTTCAAAGGAGAAACCACAGTCGAGGGCAAATAGTCTGCCAAACTGGGTCTCCTTTCTGGAGCAGAGGCGTTGGAACTTCTTCAACTGGGACGCCTTCTTCTGCTGCTGCTGTAGTGGCGTTTTCTTCTTGCCTCTGCTTAGGACGAGTTCTTCTGGATGGTGCGGCTTCTTCTTCGGCTTCTTGGGCTAAAGTGAATGTAACAATATTTGCTAACGACCTTTTGAAATTATCTCTAAATGGAAAGTATCAATTAACAAAATAATTGGTTTTTTCACTTTATTTGGTTTCTCATTTTTAACAAAAATTGCTTACAAAGTCATTATTATAAAAGTTTCATAAATACACATTGAAATAATATACAAAATTTTATTTATTTTAATTCTAAGTATTATTTAATAATATATTTTTATAATACATAAAAAGATACATTAAAATCGAAATTTTGAACAATAACATTTTTTTATTGAAAATTTAACAAAATATTTTATAAAAAAAAAAACATATTTTACTTTTAATAATAATATTTTAAAATTGTTTTCCCTTCGAAGTTTACATAGCGCGCAAATTGCTTTAAAGCGTAAAATAGAAATGTAGGGAAAAAGTATCTTTATAAAATTTTTGGTTAACTATTTTATAAATGGCCACTATATATCAGTTCCCCACCGAGACACGGAAGTGTACTCGACGGAGAGGGTTTCTTCTGGGAAAGTGTACTCTTGAGAATAGGAACCACTGAATGTAGAGTCGTCGTCGTAGTAGGAACATCAGGTGCATCAGAGGTAGGAACATCAGGTACATCGATAGCTTCTACTGTTACCGGAAATGCGGGACAAAAGTATCTGCTACGATGTTTTCTTCCTTTTGTTGATTACTCTTTGTTCACAGAAAGGAGCGGTTTGAGTAGTAGGAAGAGTCACTTTCGAAGTTAGTTGTTATATGTGCATTCTTTGTAGGGTTTTTCTTTGTAGGTTGTTTTTTTTTTTTTTTTTTTTTTTTTTTTTTTTTTTTTTTTTTTGTAGGTTGTTTCTAACTTCTTTGCAGCAGAAATCCAAAGGGACAAATTGACCGTAAAGCATCCGGTGTAGAATTGCTCCAAAAGACGTCTAGCTGCTGTCCGTTACTTTTTTTTTTCTGAATTGAGTTGAGCCAGAAGAATGGAAGAGTTAGTTAGGTTTCTTGAGAAGCAGTATTTTAATGAAAGTACGTGGTCCTTGTGGTATTTATTCTTGTTATTAGGACAAGGAACCACGTTGTAATGGAGGTTTGGTTCCCCTGCATTCTTGCAACAGAGATGGCTGTTTTTCTCCTGTTCCTGAGTTAGCTGTTGGTAGTGAGAAGCCATGATGACGGGCAGCGTATTCCTTGTGAGACATCCATAAAGTCCCGATGTTGAAGGGAGTTGGGCTGGTAGACCCAACTTGTGGTTCAGGAGTTCGGCTGGCAGGCCGAACTTTTGGACGAATCGCTGGTTCAGTGGTTGAGCTGGTAGGCCCAACTTGCAAATGGCCACCCATTTAGCAGCTAGCTTCCTCAGTTGTGTATTGCCGCTTCGAGGGAAGGGCAAAGGGAGGTAACAGCAACAGCTTCTTCTTGATCCCTGGATAATTGTTTCTGAGCCATTTGCTGTGTTAGATAGTCGAGGACATAAGAAACTGTCAAACTATCTATACACAGTTCTTGAAGGTGGCTCTTCTGTGGGCGAGTTCTTCTTTTATTGGGATTTCATCTTCTTGGTGCTGCTGCTGTTTCTGCTTCTTTCTTCCTTTTTGCTAAATTATCTCTGTTCTTCGCTTTATTAGATTTCTTCCTTTTTAACAAAAATTGCTTACAAAGTCATTATTTTAAAAGTTTCATAAATTCACATTGAAATAATATTCAAAATTTTATTTATTTTAATTCTAAGTATTATTTAGTAATATATTTTTATAATACATAAAAAGATACATTAAAATCGAAATTTTGAACAATAACATTTTTTTATTGAAAATTTAACAAAATATTTTATAAAAAAAATATATTTTACTTTTAATAATAATATTTTAAAATTATTTTCCCTTCGAGGTTTACTTAGCGCGCAAATTGCTTTTAAGCGTAAAATAGAAATGTAGGGAAAAAGTATCTTTTTAAAATTTTTGATTAACTATTTATAAATGGGCACATATATATATATATATATATATATATATATATATATATATATATATATATATATATATATATATATATATATATATATATATATATATATATATATATATATATATATATATATATATATATATATATTATATATAGTATATTTTATATATAGTATATATATATATATATATATATATATATAATATTATATATGTATATATAGTATATATTATATATATATATATATATATATATATATATATATATATATATATATAATATATATATATATATATATATATATATATAGCTCAGTCGTGAGCACTCGCCATAGCAAGCAAGAGGTCCAGGTTTCGAGGCCTGGCCAGAGATGGGAAATGTGAGTGGTTTCTCCTGCGCTTTCCTCTGAATTCTCAGCAGTTAAACGGGTACATCAATGGGTGTTTCTTGCCACGGGAATAATCTCCGTCATCGCGATAGGCCTGGCCTAGCCAGCAGTATACGCAGTGGGTGAAACCAATCTTCTCGAAAAATACTGACAAAAGTCCTTCTGGGGAAGATTTATTATATTATATATATATATATATATATATATATATATATATTATATTATATATATATTATATATATATATATATATATAAACCGTAGTTTGCCTGCCGGGGTTAAAATGGCAAATTATACTTAATGGGACAGTCCAATTTCAATTTTTTTAAAAATTTTCAGCCGATTCTCCTGAAATTTTCAGTGCATATAGTTTTTTCCCTGTGAAAAATGTCCATTTCTAGCGTTTTTCTTAGCCTATAACTGTTAAAAAGTTTGTTATTATTTTTTTTTTTGGGGCGGGAGGAAATTTGACCCTTTTTCAAATGAATGGCGAAACCAAACAACTTTTTGGAATGACCTGAAACTTGGACTATATATTCAAAATTTTATGAGATGCAAAAGTTTCTAACAGACTTTTGTTTCCAGAGTTATAGGAAAAATAAAAGGTCCATTTTTGACAAAATTTCAAAAATTCCCAA
>SEYY01002839.1:65000-67500 GCA_009176605.1 Armadillidium nasatum | reverse complement strand
GAGGGATTGGGGTTGGGATTGGGAGAGTTTATATTTGATTCGAGGTGGGGTTGAAGGTGGGATTGGGACAGGTTCATAAAAGTAGAGTATATATATATATATATATATATATATATATATATATATATATATATATATATATATAATATATATATATATATATATATAATATATATATATATATATTGGATCATTTGTATTTTCTGGGCTGTTGAGGAATTTAATAAAAATTTGCATGCTTTCATAATTTTAATTGCTGATTACAAAAATATTAATTTCGTTGAAATATAATTTAACATTTTCGTAAAACGATTAAAATAACAAATAAAGGTGTTAAATTCCTGAACAGTCCAGAAGATGAATGAATATATATATATATATATATATATATATATATATATATATATATATATATATATATATATATATATATATATATATATATATATATATATATATATATATACAGATCTTTTTCTTTTTCTTGTTGTTGTTGTTGTTGTTATTATAATTATTACAATAATAATATAATATATATATATATATATATATATATATATATATATATATATATATATATATATATATATATATATACTATATATATATATATATATATATATATATATATATTATTCGGCAAATAATAATTATATTATATATATATTTCGTTCGTTCGTTCGAATGGAAAAAAGGAATAACCAATTATTCCGAAATAGTGAACAGTGACGATATTGAAACACAAGAAAAAGTTAGATATACATCTTAAAGGAAACTGTTCTTTGAACTTTCATTCTACATTTATTTTACAATAAAGGAAATTTAGTGAACTTGAATTAGAGAAATCGTACTAGAGATAGTGAAATCATTTAAAAAAAATATTAAATATTCTTCTACAAAGGAATTCGGAATCTCTAATCAACAAATAACAACAAGATGGACCTTATACAACATTTGCGATGTCAGAAAGAGCAAGAAGAAAGTGGTAGTGAGTTCTCTTTCATGGGTTTTGAAGAATCTGTCTTATATTTACATACTTCAGTTATCTTCTGTAGCCTAAAATCTTTCTTCCACGTCATATTTTGAATATTTTTAAAGAAAGGAAAGTAATAAACAAAACAATGACCTTAAATTACCTGCTTCTTTAAAGGTATTTCCCATTTACTGAAAGACTAGATTAGAGGTATCAGAAAATGCGCTTTGAAATAAAATAGATAACCGAACCAACTCAGAAAGATAACATTGCTAGAGATTGTGAGAAAAGTCCGAAGTTTGTTTTAAGATATCGCTAAAGGTGATGCCATATATTTTTACTTGAAAAATATTGCAGAAGAAGAATAAAATTAAAAAACTGTCTGGATTACCTGTTACAAGCCGAACTACACTCAATAATTTGAAGAACATCCGGCAACAAATATTATATTTCGGAGCTAAATCCGAAAGATAGCCTATATATATATATTGGAAATCCGAGTCGATGTAATGGTAAATACTTGATCAGAGAGATAGTACCAATAAAAACTGCTGGAATTGTACAGTAACCTATACAAAAATGGAGTAAGGTCTCTGAAGAAAATAAATTCTGTTCCAGAAACCATTCACGAGCCAAGTACCTCGCGCAAACATACCATATATATATATATATATATATATATATATATATATATATATATATATAATATATATATATATATATATATATATATATATATATATATATATATATATATATATATATATATATATATATATATATATATATATATATATATATATATATATATATATATATAAATGGATGAATGGATGAATGGTTGTTGTCAGTACTGGATGATGATATGGAAAGAGTCCACGTTTGAAACTTTTAGTCTTTTTATGCACTTATATGATCCCTAAGACCCTCCTATAAATCTTTCCCCCCCCCCCTCCTCAGAGGACATGAAGAACGGGGGTTCAAAATAAAATTCCTACGGGTTTTAGAGACGGGTGTAGGAAAATCCCTAGGGAGGGATATTCTCTTTCCTTATCAGCCCAAAAAAAAAAAAAAAAAAAAAAAAAAAAAAAAAAAAAAGGCTTATTTTTTTTTTTTTTTTTTTTACAATGGTCAAAAGGGAAAATGGATTAGTGGGAGTGGGGGTGGGGGTGAGGGGGTATGGAGATTATATATATTTGGGACGGAGATAGAAAGTTGGTGGGAGAGGGGGGGGAAGAGATATGGAAATCGTAAATAGCTATTGTCCCGGCCATATATATATATATATATATATATATATATATATATATATATATATATATATATATATATATATATATATATATATATATATATATATATATATATATATATATATATATATATATATATATTATATATATATATATATATATATATATATATATATATATATATATATATATATATATATATATATATATATATATATATATATATATATATATATATATATATATATATATATATATATATATATATATATAT
>SEYY01002839.1:37500-60000 GCA_009176605.1 Armadillidium nasatum | reverse complement strand
AACATAAGATATATACAATACAATGAATAGGACTCGACGTCACAACAGGCCCATAGCCAGAAGAGAGAGGGTAAGGGGTGGGGGTAGGACGGACTGCTAACATCCTGGAATTATCTTTGACCGTCCTTGTGTGTTCTAGTAGCATCTTAGAAATCAGAAAACAAAAACAATTTGGAAAAATTTATACAAACCTTTGAGAGTTTCAAACCTCAACCCTTTTTCTACTGACGAAGACATTTTGGTTCCTTTTGAGAAACTGTTTTTATGTAAAAATTAACTATTAGCAATATATCTGATAAAAGAGACAAAATAGACTCCTTTTACAAGCGAATAGATGTTAAGTAGCTTTAAAATTCATTCTACACATATGCCAAAACCACCTTAACACACCCTCTTCCCCTCTGATCACTATTCCCCTCCTTCATCCACATATCTCCCTTATTCTATCATTTCTCATTCTGTCTACCCTCCTTAATCCATATATAGCACTCAATCCATTCATCATCTCAAAAACTTCTAATCTTTTCTTCGTCTGAGCACTCATCTCCCATGTTTCACACCCATACATTACAGATGGTAGTCACATATGCTCAAACATTCTTGCCCTTATTTCCTTCGGTATTCTCTCTTCTTACATACTTCCCTCCGTCCTTCCATCATTCTATTCTTTATTTCCCCTTCTATTCTCTCTTCTCCTTCCATCAGAATTCCCAGATATTTAAATTCTTCTACTCCTCAAATTTCTCTCCCCCTACCATTACTTTCTTCTTACTGACTCATCCCCGTCCCAATCCTTATCACTTTACTCTTTGTTGGATTTACCTCCAATTTCTTAGACTCACATTCCGTCACAACCTCCCCAATCAACATTCTCATCTTCTCAAAAAAAAAAAAAAAAAAAAAAAAAAAAAAAAAATATAATATATATATATATATATATATATATATATATATATATATATATATATATATATATATATATATATATATATATATATATATATATATATATATATATATATATATATATATATATATATATATATTTTGGAAAAAAATATATTAATATTTTTGCCAGTCCTAAAAAATCATTTGCCTCCACTCCCCCTCAAAATTTGTTCTGGCTTACAGGCCTGTGCCCAATGTGTGTAAAAAACTAATAATTCTCATTATGCTATATTATATATATATATATATATATATATATATATATATATATATATATATATATATATATATATATATATATATATATATATATATATATATATATATATATATATATATATATATATATATATATATATATATTATATATGTTAAAGTTAACACTATATGAAAAAGTCTGTTACATAAATGTTAAGAAAATCTAAATCTAAATTGGATCAATATATTTTCCTTTTTCACATTTAATACTGCATTTCAAATATTTTTCAACAAAATAATATATAAAATAAACCACATACCTTAATTTTTTATTCAGGAATAAAAAATTGCACGTGTAATAAGAAAATATTGGATTTATTTCTCTCATGGTGGAAATAAAACGCCTTAGGGCAACTCAACAACATAGAAATTTCTCCACACTTCATGAATATTCTTAAATTTCCCGGAAATTTCATTGGTTTTTGAAAGTTTGTGATGGCGGACTATAGCGGTCTATGGGCAGCTACGATTCACCGATTACGGCAACCATGGCTTTTTTTATATTATATTTTGTCGCATATTGAAGTACTGGATAATCTATATTGGATACATAAATGTAGATTGGTACACGATTTGCTTATCTGTGATGCATTTCATGTTATCTTGACTTATATGTTTTCTTTATATATTGTAAAATTTTATGAGTAAATTGATTGATATTTTACTGTATATAAAACGATCTCAATGAAGCACTTGCAGATGGCTCCATAGACTTTAACTACAGTAGTTAAAGTCTATGGATGGCTCCTACTGAAGGTGTATCTATCTGCCCATAGTCTATAGGCCGATGGTGCCTCATGACCTTTGACCTCAACAAGTAAAAGCAGTAGAACCACAATATAAATATATATACTAACGTATATTTCAATTATATTTTTACAATGGTAGAACTGTAGAAAGACTATTATTTGCGTTAAACATGAAAATTTATTTGTGAAAATGAGCCCCACATTCCGAAAATAGGTCTTGAGCAGTTGGTATACTTATAAATTCAGGTTATGGAAAGTTTGTGACCTTTAGCTTGTAACTGATATAAATAGGAATGTATGACAGATGGAGATTTTATATTTTTGACCTTTTAATACCATTTTCCCTGTTCTAGAGAATGGTCATATAGTCTCATTTTGTGAAAATGAGCCCAACATTCTGAAAATAGGTCTTGAAAAGTTGGAATTCTTAGAGTTCTGGTTTTGGAATGTTTGTGACCTTTAGCTTGTAACTGATATAAATAGGAACGTACAACATGGAGATTTTATTTTTAACCTTTCTTTACTATTTTTCCAGTCCTAGTGAATGATCATGTGAAAATGAGTCCCACATTCCAAAAATAGGTCTTGGAAATTTGGAATTCTTTTATTTCTTTTTTGGAATGTTTGCGACCATTAATGTGTAACTGATATAAATAGGAATGAATAACAGATGGAAATTTTATTTTTTGACCTTTTAATACTATTTTCCCTGTCCTAGAGTATGTTCATAGTCTTATTTTGGGAAAATGAGTCCCGAAATTAGGTCTTGAAAAGTTGGAATAATTCGAATTGGGGGTTTTGCAATGCTTGTGACCTTTAGCTTGTAACTGATATGAATAGGAACATACAACAGATGGAGATTTTATTTTTAACCTTTCTTTACTATTTTCCCTATCCTAGCGAATGATTATAGTCTTATTTTGGGAAAATGAGCCCCACATTCCAAAATTAGATCTTGAAAAGTTGTAATACTTGGAATTCTGGTTTTGGAATATTTGTGACTTTTAACTTGTAATTCATATAAATAGGAATATACGATAAATGGAGATTTTATTTTTTGACCTTTTAATACCATTATTATTATTATATGTGCTAGCACTTACATAATGCCTAGGAAGTGTTGTTATAAAAAAATCCAGTGAAAACAAATAATTCTTTTCTAACCCAAAGTGAGCTATTGAGATACTCAATACTTCTCAGTTTGGGAGTATATAATAGAAAATTCAGTCAGTATACTAAGTCTTGGTTTGAGGTACAGGTTGAGATTCCTGAAATGGATAAGCTTGGGATACTTGTAGCCATTCTCAATATATATATATATATATATATATATATATATATATATATATATATATATATATAATATATATATATATATATATATATATATATATTTTTTTATTTTTTTTTTTTTTTTTTTTTTTTTTTTTATTATTTATATATATATATATATATATATATATTATATATATTATATATATATATATATATATATATATATATATATATATATATATATATATATATATATATATATATTTAATTTTTTCCTTTTTAGTTACATTAAAAGTAGATTTAGATTCAAAATATAAAAAGCAATGAAGAAATCGAAGAGAGTTAAACCGTTTCATTTAGACTCACCACAGGCATGTCTTAATCAACTTTCGCATCATCAGGTTTCGCAGATTTCAACTTTTCAGAATGGTAAGATATTATTTATTATGAAAATTTAATTAATAGAGAAAAAGAAGCTAAAGATAATTATTTTTTAATGTAAGGATACATGAAGGTTAAAAAATACATCATAAATTCATGAAAAGAGAATTGCTTTTACGTTTTTCACTTTATTGAAGTTTTTTTTTTCACATTTGGAAAAATATTTTTGTCAATAGAAATTTAATAATTATTATGTATCAGATTATATTAACATTTTAAGATACTCAAAAGCCTATTAATATATTTTATGTAACGTTTTAAGTTTTTCAAATAGTATAATTATATATTTTAGGCATGATAGCAAGTCCTTTTAACCAAATTAGTATACTGGTTTTTTTTTTCTTTTTATTGTAGGTCTATTCTTAAAATGTTATTAAATTACAATATTGGTTTAAGAATATTTTTGTCCTAAAATATCTCACTTTTAGAAGAATTTATAGAGGGCTTTTTATAGTTATTTATTTACAAGGAAACTGGGAAATATGCTTTTAAATAGATTGTCAAACTATTTTGTAGAATTTTTTTTTTAATGTAATTTTTTTTGTAGTTCTGTATTAATATTTAAAATGAATTTTTCTATTTTTTAGGATTTCCAGATCCAAACGTCTTGCCATCTGTTGCATCAGTTGCTTTACAATCTGAAATGCCGGAGGAATGTAAGCAGAAATTTATATTTTATTTTGTAAACTACAAAAACTTTTACCTTATATTTGCTCGTTTAGTAGTGTTAAATAATGGTTTTGATTAAATATCAAATTGTTGATTAGTTATAAACGAAACTTCAAAAGTTGGAAAGACTTACTTTATGATCTATTTTTTTAACTACCCAGTATTTTGCATTTTTACTAAAATGAATTTTTTTTTTTTTTCTTAAAATAATTTTCATATCTGTTCTTATCCGAAATTATACTGATTTCCTGCTCAGTATATTTACACATTTTGTTGGGTAAATTATTTGATGTAATATATGGTAAATAGCGTAAGTTACAGAAGAAAATATCGATGTTGTTTAATCAACCTAACCAAGAATGATTAAAATGAAAATATAATATTAAGGAAGCCCAAAAGTTGATCATACCCTTTCCATAGGTAAGGGTAAATGGGAAAACTATGGAATATAATGTTGACTTGATATGAAGCTTATGGAAAAAAATAACAACTGGGTACATTTATTTATACGTTTTTATGTTCTGATCAGAAATTAGTACATGAAGGCAATAGTTATTGTTCTTGTTTTAAAAGGTTTTTAGAATTGGAACTTTATCTCAGAAGTATAATCTTGTATTGTCACTCAAAGCGTGGCTTATTTCTTGTTATTTATCACATTATTTATAAGCTCAAGTATTTTTAAAAGAGACAGAAGGTTCCCATTGACTGGGATTTCAAAGTTAAGCATTAGTAATTCAGAACCAATTGTGTTGACTATTATTCTCTTTGATTTTGTCTCAGTTTTGTCATTTTTTTTTTATTCTTCATCATTGGATTTGGCTACTTGTTCTATTCCTTGATTGGGGTTATTCAGCTACTTTGAGATTTAATATAAATATATAAATGGTATAATATTCATAGAAAATCATTGAAATAAAATTAACTAAAAATAAATTGACATTTACTTTATGAATAATGTTTTAAAAATTAAAGATATAAATGAGTTGTTGAAATAAAAATCATTAGAACTGTTTAATTGTAGAGAGAATGAAATATTTGCAGTTGTAAATTATTTCGAATGAAAATATAAGAAGTAATAATAATATCGCTTATCTCTAAATAAAAATTTTTACTCTTGTATTGTTCCAGAATTGAATATATTACTAGTAGGTAAATTATTGAAAAGTATCAACTTTAATTCATTCGTAAAGGAAATAAATAATAATAATAATAATAATAATAATAATAATAATAATAATAATAATAATAGTAATAATAAATAAAACTATGATTTAATAGTGTTTATCTTCAGTGGGTCCCTTCCTTTGAATCCACCGTTATATTAAAGAATAAAATTGTAATGGAAAAGATTACTTGACCTTTAGGAAAAGTTCCGATGCCATTGAGCACCTTTGGGTAATTAGCTAAAACCTTAATATGAAGGGTAGAGGAATGGAAGGAATTTGGTGTGATCATACCATGTAAAATTCCTTAGATATTGTTTGAATATAATGTCCTCTGTCACTCCCCCTTACAACATGAGTATCGACAATCCCACACCACACGTTAACTGAAATACATGTTGAAAATTTTTTAAATGTATTCCATGGAAATATTCATCCGACCATCAATGAGAGTTGCTGGCATTTTTGATGCAGTTACGAGTGAAAATTGCTTTATCAGTAAAGAGCATGTATGGAACCAAATGACGATTAGCGATTTTTCGTTAACAAAATTACATGCGTCTAGTATAGTATAGTCTCCTGGTTGTAGGTGATATGAATATTAGTCCTGTTCTTCCAATGTGCGAATCACTTTCTTTTTTTTCTGAGGAATTTCAAGATGAGCGTCACTTCTTCGTGAACTAGTTGTAGGGCTTTGTTCCACTAAATCCAGAATGCCTTCTACTTTATATACATCATGTCTACGGGCATGTTCAAATGTGATGTGAGCACTGGAAAATATACCAGTCTCACAATGTTTTGAAAAGTTTGGATAAATAAGTTTTTATATGGAATTCTACAATGCAGAATCTGTTGATCATACCAAAATGCAGCTTTGTAGCACTCTCGTTGCAAAAAACCATAAGCAATCATCATATCCACAAATTCCATATTTGAATAGATATGTGACATTGTTTACTACTTTTTTCACAGTTGTCATGCAAGATAATTTATAATTGACATGTGATTGACAAATAATTTTTTTTATTATTTACCACATGTTAGTCAACTTGATTAGTTGTTAAATTCTAAACCTTCAGAACTCTGTAATTCGAAAACAAATGAAAATTGGATAACAACTTTTGTTTTTTTTTCAGTCGAACATTTATGTGCAGAATACACTCGCGGAATTTGATGCGTTCCTCCCGACTCACCCCATATATATATATATATATATATATATATATATATATATATATATATATATATATATATATATATATATATATATATATATATATATATATATATATATATATATATATATATATATATATATATATATATACCGACGGGGGCTAGAATTTTGCCAGGGCTGGGGTTGCCTAAAATTTGTAAAGAAATTTTAGGTTAAGAAAATTAGATATAAATTTAATTGAGGTTTAGTTAATTATAAGGAAGGAGTAGAATTGCCAATATTCATTTAAATTAATGATTATATGCATTTTCTCAAAAAAAAAAATTTCAGAAAATTACATATTTTGTACAATAAAAGTTTAAAAAATAGTAAAAAAAAAATTTGAATTTTTAATATTTTTTTTGATTCATAATGGTGATTCAATTGGTTTACCTAGGTAAGACCATAAGGTAAAGTTTGGAAAAAGGTAAGATCATAAAATTATCAATATAACCTGTATTTATACATATTTTATTTCTATGTATCAAACTTGTATCATTTATTTACATTATTTCAAAATTATTATTTTGTTTATACTTTCAGTTACTATAGCTAAAAGATCAGCTTCAGCAGTATAGGAGTACTTTACAATGTTTCAGGATAGGCTCAAAATAACTAAATTTAACATTTGCAGCCAGGAAATTTTAGAAGAGGACCTCCGGTTGTTCAAAGTAAAAAATTATATATATGGGGGGTATTTAAAATCAAAACACAAAGATGAACATTCACTAGCAGAAGATGAGCAGTTTAAAGAAACTAAAAAGAAAATATTGAAAAAGCAAGAAGAAAAATCGTAATTTTCTTATATTTTATTTGATTTAATCCACCACTAATAAGTATAATTTGCAATTTTAATCCTGGTTTTCCCTGGTTATTTGCCAGGGCATGGGTCAGTAAAAATGTCCAAGGTTGCTCGGGGCTCCGGTCAGTCGATATTTACCACTAAGACAAAAGGCTTGTTTTCTTTTCTAGGTTTTGTCATTAATCAGATTGTTTTGTTTTGCCTGAAACCTTTTATCATGGCATCACCCAAGGTATTTAAACTCATATTCATGGCACCAAAGTAACTTTATAACTCCGAACAAAGTGTTTCACAATTTTTTTTAGTTTCGAAAGTTTGGATTGCTTTCAGAAACATTTATATTATAAAAATCTCATTTTACTGCCATCTTAAATAGTAGATGATAAGTTCATTGGTTAAATGACATATTTCAGCATGTATACTCATGATTAATAGAAATTTTTTCAACAATAGATGGTATGTTTCTCTGCCAATTTTCTATGATACAGATTTCATTCATTTTAAACTTTGCTCAAACCTTTTTTCAGATCGGCAGAAGTATATATAAGTAAATTATAAAGGATTATAAAGTAAACTAATTAGAGGTTTTCAGATGAACTGATTGAGTTTGAGATTCACAAATAATGTGGATCATGGAGCCCAACCCAACCCGTTTATCAGGTTAATTATTATTGATTGTATGTATTTTTCTTATGTAAACCTGAAAGATCCAACCTGTCCAGACTCATCACCAGTTGGAACTTTCATCTTGTTCAACATTTAATTACATTACACCTTTTCGAAAATTTTGATTTTAATATATATATATATATATATATATATATATATATATATATATATATATATATATATATATATATATATATATATATATATATATATATATATATATATATATATATATATATATATATATACGGTATATTTTTTTAAGTATTAAGTATATTCTAATATTGACTTTATAAAATTTCAGCCTTCATGGAAGCAATTTCTGATTTAGATGTTCGGCTTTTGCAGAGAACTGAAGATGATTCTGAACTTGACTCTGCAGAATCAGATGTTGATCCTCTTGAACATGCAGGAACTTTCACTACTGAAGAAGTGTCAAGGGTCTACCTAGAAAAATTACAAAAATTACGGGTAATTATACACTGAAATTGGTTATAGTTTTTGTAAGGAGTTTGTTGCTAATTAAGAATTACATATTAAATGATTAGTTTACTAAAATCTTAAAAAGCACAATGGTTCTGTGGCCACTACCTAGGCTACTCTCCCTAGATTTTTATTTTTGAAAAATAGTTAACAGTAAATGGTATAGAATACTAAGAATACCTGTATTTCAGTTACCAAGTACAGTATAAATTTCTTGTTTTTATGGATAAGAACTGCCTTATTTTTATTAGTTTATTTAGTTAAAGTTTCTCAAAGGTTCAACTATAGTAAACTGTACAAAACTTTTTATAAATTTGTATGTAAATATTTTTTTTTAAAAGTTATCTGGTCAAATATCTTTTAATCAAAAATAAAAGTCAAATAGTTAAAATACATTTTAGTCAAATGTTTGATTTCAGTAATCTCTTAATTTGTCTGTAGTAAAAGTTTGTATTGTTTGTTCTAGTAGAAACCTTCTAAGTCAATTTTATTAGCTTGTAAAGGTTGTACTGGATATTGAATTTTACTTTCTGGCTTGATAACCTGATAATCATTAAATTACCCTAATGGATATTAAATAGAGATTCGTTTATATATTTAGTTTTAATTAATAAATTGTTTTAGATTTCTTTAATGCATTGCCACCATAAATATTTTATTTTCAATATATTTTGCATTTCATCCTATTTTATCTTATTTTTTTCCCCAAGTTTTAGTGTCCTAAATTTTTAACTTATAAAATTAAGACTGAAAATTTTGTTATAACTTGTTAGAACTATGCTGTTTAAAAGATCTTGTAAATAATTTCAGAATGGCATTTTATATTTTGAAGTTAAAACTTCAAATGGTGTGGGAGACTACCGATTTGATTGGTAAATTAATAAATTGTTAAATTTATTAAAATAACAAATTTATACTATTATTTTTGAAAGCGAATTTCTCGAACGCTTAATATAAATTTTCTATTGCATTGCAGCTCAACTATTTGCTAAAAATTTTAAATGACTGGAAACTAGATATATCAAAACTATGAATTTGTAATGTTAAGAAAACTGATTTTGTTCATAAATCATATAAAGGACAGGAATTTATTAATTTAGGCACATAATCCTTCTTTATAGTACTTAGTGCTTATCGGTGGGACTAAAGTTTGAAACTCCACAAATAATAACTTCTTATAGTTTAAGTCTTTTACTTGGAATTCAGATTATTTCTAAATATTGAAAAATTTGCCACAGGAGAAGTCTGTGTCTTAGAACAACAAAGATTTTCTTTTGAAAAAGTAATCCATACCTAAAATAGTGTAATTAAAATAGTTTTGTAAAACTGTGACTTGAGGATTTTTGTTAAACAGAAGAGGAGGAGGTTGCTTGTTTGCAAATATCCAAATAGTTTCTGTAGTATGATCATAATGGATTAATATTGAAATAATTTTTGCTATTATTATTTTTTTAAAGTTTAAAGGTATTAAAATCTGTTTATATATTTATAAAAAGTTGGTGATAAAATTCTGTAGGAACATTTATTAATTTAATTATTAGCGATGGAACGATTAATCGGCAAAATCGGCATATTTTTACCGTCGTCAAATTTATGCCTATTATTTACCGATTAATTTACATATATTGGCTTATAAATATCTCTCAGCTCCACCTATATTGAGAGTGAAAGGCTGGGGGATTTAGTGGTGGGGGCCAAATATACTCAAAATAAAATCAAATAACCCCAGAATCTGGAGAAAAGATTGTTTCTGCATCGCAGTTTAAGAGTTCTAAATTTATAGTACTAGAATTTTGCATGTCCGTCCATGCTCTCCCATTTTAAAATTTTTAAAATCAATGTTCTGAAGATACAATTATATAGGGTGTCCCACTCGCTCTTGGTATCTTGGCCCCTGATATGTGCTGATAGATATCAAAATACTGGTCATATGAATATCTTCAATGAGTTTGTAAATCATTTGGATGAAGAGAAATTTCTTACTGGTATTTTCAGCAGGATGGCATCACTTACCACACGTCTAATATCAGCATGTACGAATTAAGTTCATCTTTGAAAATCGGGTCATTTCCAAGGGACTTTGGTCAGGTCACCAAGGTCGTCTGACCTTACCCCTCCGGATTTCTTCCTATGGAGCATGCTAAGGGGAAAGTGTATCGCAACAAACCACGTATTCTCGTGCAACTGAAAAGCAACATTCGGCAGGAAATTGATGAAATTCAAGGTATGTTGGCAGCAACCTTCCATAACATGAAAAAGCGTGTACAGATATGCCTTGATGCTAATGGCGATCACTTTCAACACTTGTTGTGATGTCAGTACGATTCTCACACATCAATGTTTGTTCGTGGCGAATTTTATTATCTTATGACCACTATTTTGATATCTGTAAGTGCATACCTGGGGCTTAAAATGAATGGGACACCTTGTACTACATATTAAAATTACATGTATTTACAAATTCGAATAAATAATAAAGAAAAAGTTTAATTCTTCATTATTATAAAATTGTTAAATTTATTAAAATAACATGTTTAAAATATACTTTTTCAATTTCATCGTCATCGTTATCATTAAATTTACAGCAATCGTCATCGTCAAAAAATTCTTAATCGTCCCATCACAATTAATTATTAAATAAACCTTCAGTAACGCTTATCCATTTGAAATTATTTTCATTGATTCGACAAATGTAATTTATTCTTGTTCATTTTATTTTTTTATGAAAATTTTTTCATTTTTGTATGGATGAGAAGCTCATATATTTTGATTTAATTTTTACAAAATTTAAAGATTCTTTCTGGAAGGAAAATGAATAATTTCCAGTGAAAAAGTTACTTGCTGTAGCAAATTCTTAATTATTATTATTATTATTATTATTAATATTATTATTATTATTATTATTATTATTATTATTATTATTATTATTATTATTATTATTATTATTATATTAATATTATTATTATTATTATTCCAGTCTTTGTATGTTGGAGAATTCAAAAGATTTACTCATTTGCTAAAAGAAAACAAGAGGCAGTACTTGCAAGCCCTAAGAACTGAAAAGGAAACTATGAGTATGAGATTATTATTATTATTATTATTATTATTATTATTATTATTATTATTATTATTATTATTATTATTATTATTATTATTATTATTATTATTATTAATTGTTTTGTTTTATTTTAAAGGATGACACAAGCTCAAAGAGATTTAAGTATAAGGATATATGTATATATATATACATGCGTGTGTGTTCACAAAACGCTAAATCACTTTTCTTTTTCTTTTTTTAACCTATATATATATATATATATATATATATATATATATATATATATATATATATATATATATATATATATATATATATATATATATATATATATATATATATATATATATATATATATATATATATATTAATGTTTTTTCTGATTCTCTCTCACCCTCTATAGATCCGTAGATCTCATTATTTGCTCTTCAACTGATTGATGTGTGAATCTTTGTTCATCCAGATCCCTAACTTTTCTTGTCCTATTTCCACGCCCTCATACTTAAATGGTCCTTGTTATTATGTCTCTATTGTCAGTGCTATTTAAATCATCCATTACTTCTTTCTCAAACCTTTCATTTCATTGTAGTAGAAGTCATTGAAATGTGCACATTATTTCAATCACCTTTTCATCTTTCTGTCAGCTGAATAATGTATCTAACGAAATTGTTTCTGTTAAACTTTTCCTTGTCTTCATCTTGAATACTATTAAATGTCTTTTTCAGTGACTTGCCGGAATTGTAGATTAAACTTCCATAGACTTTTTTTATTTTTTATTTTTTATTTTTCCTCATTCTTCTTCCTTCTTTTCTTGTCTTTCAATTCTGTTTTTAATAATATACCATAACATATGTTTTATTTTGGGGATCCTGCTGTTAGTGTTAAGCTTTTTTTATTTAATTAGATTTGTTTCTAGATCCACAAAAACTTTAGTAATCAATTTATTTTTAAAATATTCTTACATGTTATTCTGTCCAAAGTTTAATACCTTTCAGGTAGATTACAAATCTCTTGATCACTTTGTTTCTTATATATAAAATCTGTTTTCCTATTTTAGATAGTATATCTAATGTTTTAATGTATATCTCCATTCCCTAATTACTCTCTTACTATTCTTTATTTTCTAACTCACTAAGTTCCTTAATTTTTCTTGCTAGTCATCTTATCGCCATACAATAACTTGATACATCTTTCTCTCTTTCCTTTCCAAAAGTTATTGCTTTTCCTTTTTACCTCCATCAAACTCTTTGTCTGCTCGATTTCTGTTACTGTACATCAGAACCTCTCAAACTTTTTTCATCACAACTCTCTCATTAAAAAAAATTTACGACCCTCTTTTCCAATTACCATAAGAAAAAAAACTAAAATAAAATTGAATGTTTTATTTTAATAGATTCAAAACTTCTCTCGACTCCCCCGAACCTCTCTTGCTACCCCTTTGGGGTCAGAACCCCCGCTTTGAGTAGCTCTGTTGTACATATTAGGATAAGTATAAACCCAGTGATATTCTGATTTCAAGTGAGCTGATTTTCTGAGCTAGGTACACCAAAGATTTCGTTACTCCCAATTCTCATTGGATTTTTTGTTCTACATACTTTTTCATTTTTTCTTTGGATTCTTTGTTTACTTTTCATCAAACTTTTGAAAAATCCACGCCAACATTGTTTTCATTATTTCAAAAGAAATAATCCATTTTTCCACATGCAGATATCACTAATTGTTTCTTTTCTTTTGTACACAAGAAATTCCATTATATTGTCTTGTTATTGTCCTTCCTCCTTACACATTCTCCAAATATTTTACTAATGCTCTTGTCTCCTTTTTGTTCTTCCTTACAAAATCTTTTCATTGTATGAAACTAACCTGTGGTTTTGTAGTACCCGAATCTGTCTTAATTTTTCTATTAATATTTTTCCTTTAAAAGGTATTTATTTTTCATTAGATCTTCATTTTCTGTCTTTAGTAGTTTCAAATAATCCTCCTCTTAATCTTAATTTTATTTTTAAACCAGGGACCTTACTCATCTTTATTCAGTTGCAATCTTGTTGTGACCATTAATTGCTAAAAATTTTTTCCTTCCTTTTGAAATTTTCCTTCCTTTTCGAAATACAACAAATATTTCATTTACTAATTCATTATTTTTTAAAATTTATATTTATTTATTTAACCTTTAAGGGTACTTTTAATTCTAAATATATGTTACTATCTGACCTTTTAATATTTGTCTTGAAAAATTTGATATTCTTTGAGTTGTTCAAATTATGTTGCTTTCCTTGAAGCAATAAAATATACAAATTATTTCTACTCTTACGTCTGCTCTCGAACACTTCGCTTTCTCTTTACAACTATTTTTTTTTTTATTTATTTTTTTTTATTTTTTTTTTTTAAATTCGCTTCAATGCAATAATATTTCTTTCAGTATCTTTCTTTTTTGATCTATCTTAGTAGTCCTGCATTCTATTCTTTCTTCTTTCATTTCTCTTTCCTAGATTTGTCATTATTACATTTTCATTTAATTTTCAACTCACTTAGACTATATTTTACAGTTTTTCAGTTATTAGTCCTCTGATATCTTAATTTCCTATTACAATATTTAAAATTTTTTTTTTTCCCAACATTTGTTTATATTTTTACACTCTCCAAAAAATCTTTAGCCTTTTCTGCGAGGAAATCAAGATGTAATGAAGGGGCCTAATACAAGTAATGAAGAGTATTTCGGTAGTAATGACGGGTCTTGAATATTTTGAGTCTGTTTGTTATGTAAAATTTAGAAAGAAACAAAGTAAATCTTATAAAAAAAAAATATTATCGTCATATTTATTCAAATCCATACCCCATGCAAATAGTGATTTATAAATCCAACCAAGTGTACAAGGGTAACATTTGACTGTAATAAATATGTTCCACAATTTTTGATACAAATTAATGATTATTATTATTATTATTATTATTATTATTATTATTATTATTATTATTATTATTATTATTATTATATTAAAATATAGTAATGTTTTAAATTTTATTATTGGAATGATATATTACATGTTCTCCTTTAGTGAGTATCCATGACCAGCCCAAGGAGAACATAGAGGAGAGATTGGCTTACGAAGAATTAAAACATTTGGCTTTCTACCATCGACATTCAGGTAAAGAGGCCCTTTTACACAAGAAGTTCTTGGACAAAAAGACACAGGTAATTAATTAGTTTCCGGGTAATTAATGAGTTTTCACAGAAAAAAAAAATTTAAATTTTTGTTTTTGTTTTTTGTTGTCATTACATTTTTAAATCTAAAAATTTCAATTAGTTTTATTGCTAACTAGTCGTATTGAATTTTTTTTTTTTTTTAACAGTAAGATACAGTAATGAAATTTTATTCTTCAGGTTCATTTTGTAGATTATATTATATAACAGAGTTGAAAATATTAATAATATTTACTTGTATACTTAGTGATCACTTGGATTATTTCTAAGGATTAAAAATTATGCTGGATAAGACTTATTTCTTAACTTGTCATATACTACACAGTGTTTGGTCTTACAATATTATCTGTATTTTACATTCATTTAAAACTAATATTTTTTTTCATTTTATTTCACACTCCATGTTTTCTTTCTTCGATTGTTAGTGGTCCCTTTCTCCACCTCTGTCATAGAACACTACAGAGATTTCCATAATTTTGTACTTTACAATCTTTAAGACGGCAAGAGTTCTCTTGAACCCCTTCTACGTAGGATATCTCTGTAATCTTATCATCGCTGATTCCCTCTATATTACGAATAAGTAGGAATCTTATGTTTTGTTTATGATTGGGCATAGTTAGTTTAATGTGGTTTTTCTTATTTTGCCATCCGCGTTAAGATGGTCATTTGGATATATATATATATATATATATATATATATATATATATATATATATATATATATATATATATATATATATATATATATATATATATATATATATATATATATATATATATATATATATATATATATATATATATATTTTTTTTTTTTTTTTTTCTTGATTTTCTGTAGTAAGACTTTAAAAATAATTTTCTTTTTCCTTGTAACATTAACAAAGTTTAACTACTACGTGGTCTAAAATATTTATTCATATACCATTTACTAGACTTAAAAAAATATTTCTTAAAAAAAATGTTTTTTAAAAAAAATTAACTAAATTAAAATTTGGTTAATTAAAATTAACAATTAACTAACTATAATGTACATTAAAATTAACTAACCCAAATCTCACACACACTTGGCGAAACCTAAAGATGCCTCGGAGATACTTGGAGGGGCGTCATCCAAAGAATGCCCCTCATTCACCCCTTTCCCCATCAACACTTGGAAGTTGGTGGCCTCCGATGATGGAATTGGTGCCTCCAAGATTTTGTAGCCAGCTGTTCCGGATGCGCGGTCTGTTTTTTTCACTAATTTCTGCAACATTCGCGGTCTTCAATCCAATTTACACTTGATTAAATATCACCTCTCTTCTTCTAGACCTCACCTCATATTCTTGATCGAAACATTTGTTTGAACGCTCAAATAGCAAACCCTTTTCTGTTTTCTTCTACTGTTTTTATCCTCAATTTTCAGCCAAAGGCGGTTGTTGTACATACGTGCGCAACGATGTTGTTTGCTCTCATTTCTCAAATTTGAAGCCTTCCAAATTTTCCATTTTGTAGCTTAGGCTCTCTTGCCATTCTACGACTAAATTTATTTGTTCTCTTTATTTATATCCTAAGTCTAAGTGTATCCTAAATTCTTCGACAATCTAAACTCCAAAGTAGAGCACGTTCTCTCTTCTTTCTCTGAAATCATCTAATATGATGATTTCAATGTTCACCACCTCCAATGCTTTCTTCTAGTTCTCATGATACAGCTGGTGAACGTGCCTTCCATTTTGCTATCCAAAACGACCTTGAGCAGTTGGTGCAGCAATCTACTCGTATCCCTGATCGCCTTGATGATGAACCCAACATTCCAGACCATTTTCTAACTTTTAATCCTTCTTATACTGTTAAACTCTATCCTTTTCTGAGTTCCTCCGATCACCTTAACTCTGTATCTTCTTTTATTTTTTTAAGTCTTCCGCAGGAAAGACCCCCTCCTATTGCTAAGAAACGTTTGTGGTATTTCGGTGCCGCAAGTTGGTCATTCTCGTGGTCGTACTTCTTTGATTTCTCATGGAATGATTATTGCTTCCGTGGCAGGGGACCCTCGCTCGAAGTGTGCAGAACGCATTACCGAAGTGATACATTCCATATTCTTTCCCTTCTATTAAACCTAGCAAACCTTGGTTTAACTCTTCTTGTTCTCTTTCTATTCGCCGCAGGTATGCTGCCTTCAGGGATTACCGTCGTCTTCAAACTCCAGAAACTCGACCAACTTATGTTTCATCCCAAAATCATGCAAAATCTATTCTCCGTAACACCAAAAACTTTTCTTCGTAGAAAATGCAATAATCTTTCTGGTTCCTCTTGATCACGCTCTTTCTGGCATTTTGCAGAAAATGACAACTCTAGCTTTGCTTCTTCTTCTTTCTCTATTCTACTATCTTCTGACGGCACAACTACCGTTTTACCTTCTTCTAAAGCTGAACTCTTCGCTCAAACTTTTGCCTCTAATTCAACTTTAGACGATTCCGGTACTATCTTCCTCCTTCAACCCCCTACAACTCATACCTAAAATTATAATTTTTTTAAGACTCCATTTTTGCTCTCTCAGCTTTATACTAAAAAGGCATACGGTCTGATGGTATCCCTCCTTTGGTTCTCAAAACTTGTGCACCATGCCTTCGCAAACTATTACGTTTCTCTCTTTCTATTTCAGTCTTCTTTTCTTGATGGAAACGTGCGCTCATTCAGCCTATGCCGAAAAAGGGGGATCCCTTTCAACTCTTCAACTACACTTCCATTTCTTTGAACCCTGTTCTCTCTAAAGTTTTCGAATATATCCTACAGGAAGGTTTGGCAACATCTCAATTCATCTAATCTTATCACAGATCATCAGTATGGCTTTTGTAAGAAGCGCTCTATTATCTATTACTTCTTTCCCTTCTCTCTGACTCTTGGTCCTCCGCTCTTCGGAATTTCGATGAATTTTTTGTTGTCGCGCTGGACATATCGAAAGCTTCGATAGAGTCTTCCGCAAAGCTTTGATTTCTAAACTTCCCTCATTCGGTATCTATCCATCCTTCTCTTTCTTATCTTCTCTCTGATTTCCCTTTCCGGTCTTTCTATAGTAGCTGTTGTAGACGACCACCGTTCATCCTTTAAATCTAATAATAGTGGTGTTCCTCAGGGGTCTGTCCTATCTCAAACACTTTTTCGACTTTTCATTAATTACTTCTCTATTACTTCATTACCTATCCACTCCTATGCTGATGACATGACTCCATACTTCATTTTTAAATGGTGATCTTGGAACAAATAACCTCTGATTTTTCTTGTATTTCAAATTGGGGCAAAGAAAACATGGTCGTTTTCAGTGCCTCAAAAATTGAGTTCCTCCATCTCTCTGATCGACACAATCTTCCACACATCTATGATATCTTCTTCAAAAACACAACTCAAACCTTCATCTGACTTTAATATTCTCAGTGTTTTTTTTTTCTCGTGATCTTTCTTGGAAAGATCTCATGGCATTTCTTTCTAAACAAGCTTCTAAGATGTTGCGTGTTGTGAGGAGCCTTAGTAATTTCTTCACCCCATCCCAGTTGCTGGAGTGTTGTTGGCCTCTGTATAGAATACACCTTACACATCTGGGATGGTTCCACTCATATAGTTCTCCTTGAGAAGGTGCAATCTAGGGCTTTTTGTCACAACTCTCCTGCTCTCACTAATTCTCTCCAGTCTCTTTCTGCCCATCGAATTGTTGCGTCACTCTCTATATACTATTGCTATTTCAGCGGACACTTCTCTTTTGAACTCTCCCGTCGCATACCACCTCCATTGAAAAGAGCTCTTGCGACACTCCCCTCTGCATACTCATCTTTTCTCTTTCCAACTCTCTGACCCCAGAGTTAACCACTATGATCAATCTTACATGTCCTCTACTGGTAAAGTCTAGAACACACTCCCTTTATCTGTTTTCCCCAACTTCCTTTAACTTGCACACTTTCAAACTCCATATATCTGGATACGTCGGTCTTTAATGACCAGGATCACAACTCCAGTAGAAATGATAGGCCTCCGTCCGGCCTTTGCCCACAGATATATATATATATATATATATATATATATATATATATATATATATATATATATATATATATATATATATATATATATATATATATATATATATATATATATATATATATATATATATATATATATATATATATATATATATATATATATATATATTCTCTGTGTAAAATAACCATGTCCAGATGGTGCAGTTCTTTACGCTTACTCCGTATCTCCTTGAAGACGAACTACACATTCTAAACCTTTTCTTATCTTTTAATATATCTCCTAATAGTTGTTACCACTTCTTCACATGGATTTCTCCAACAACCTCATCTTTTATTCCCCTTCATCTCCTCAAATCTCCCTCAAAAGAGAACCCGCCTACTGCAAGGAAACATTTTAGTATTTCGGTGGCCAAATTGCATTCGAACTTAAGATGTACTTCTTTGATTTCCCTTGGAATGATTATCACTTTAGCGGGAGAGTTACCTTGGAGTGCTCAGAGAGCATAACTAAAGTGATTCTTGTTGGTGTACAATCCGTATTTTTTCCCTTCTACCAAACCTAACAAACCTTGGTTTAACTGCTTGTTCTTGTGCTATTAACCGCTGGGATACTGCTTTCTGGAGTTACCGTTGTTTTCAAACTCCAGAAACTCATGCAACTTTTATTTCAAATTGAAAATCTTGGATAGAATCTGGCACTAAGCTTTGATTTCTAAATTTTCCTCCCTCAGTATCAATTAATCTTCTCTCTGATTTCATTTCTTTTTGTCCTAGAGCAGCTGTAGACGGCTACCCTTCATCTTTTAAATCTATTAATAGTGGTGTTCTTGGGGGATTCCCATCTCTTTTTCGACTTTTCATTAATGTTCTTTTATTCACTTCATCACCTATCTTCTCCCACCGACGATCCACCTTTCATTTTTAATTTTATTTTTAAGGACATTTCACCAATCAGCAATAAATTGATGTTTGGAGACTAGCCTTGGAGCAACAATCCTCTGATCTTTCTCGAATTTCTAATTTAGTAGAAAAAAATGATGGTTGTTTTGGATGCTGAAAAACTCTGTTCCTCCATCTTTCTACTATGCATAATCTTCAACACAAATGTAATATCTCCGAAGACATTCAACTTAAACCTTGGTCTGTCCTTAATATTCTTGGTGTGTCTTTTTACCATGATATTTTTTGGAAGGATCACACTTTTTTTTCTAAACAAGCTTATAAGAGATTGGGTGTTCTGAGTCGCCTTCAGAATTACTTCACTCCTTGTCAATTTGTTGTTCTTTATGAGGGTATTGTTTTTCCCTGTATGGAGTAGGTCTCACACACTTGGAGTGTTTCCAGTCGCTTATTTCTTAGGAAAGGTAGAGTCTAGGGCTTTTTTTTTTATTATCCAACTGGTTTGCTCTCACTAACTCTCCAGTTTCTTTAAACTTGTCGAATTGTTGGGTCACTTTATCTGTCACTATTATAACTGACACTGAACTTCTGAGCTATACAGTCACATACCTCCTCCATTGAGAAGGTTTCTTGCGATTCTCTTTTCTACAGAGTTTCATGCTATCTTTGGCCAACTCTCTGGTCCAATACTTAATCGCTATTCTTAATCTTATATGTATCATATTGTTATAATCTGGAACACACTCCTTTTATTTATTTTTCCAACATACTGTGACTTGCACACTTTCAAACGCCGTGTATCGGGGCGTATTGGCCTTTAAAATATATATATATATATATATATATATATATATATATATATATATATATATATATATATATATATATATATATTATATATATATATATATATATATATATATATATATATATATATATAATATATATATATATATATATATATATATATATATTAAAAGGCTGGCGAAACAGTACCCCCCAAACAGTCATCATCAAAATGTATTTATAGTGAGGGCTCTTGGAAATGCGGAGTGAAGACTGTACCTTATTCCAAATACTGCTTCAAGCATATCCTGCAGGTATTATTATTATTATTATAATTATTATTATTATTATTATTATTATTATTATTATTATTATTAGTAGTAGTAGTAGTAGTAGTAGATTTTTTAAGAAAATAAAAGGGATGGGGGTGTACCATTTATTTATGATGTATTAATATATTTATATGGTTTTGAATCTTTATAATTATTGGAATTTGATTTTCAAATAAATGTAATAAATTCATTTTGGAATAATATAATTCTAAAATTTCATTAGGGTAAAATACTCTTTTTGTTAAATGTTTGATTTGTGTATGTTGGTTAGGCATTGCTAACTTGTTCACGATATAATAGGGTGGTTAAATTGTATGGGCCGATGTTGAATGTGAACCACACCTAAACGTCAAGTTTTTTACTGCATTTCATTTGACTTTTTTCAATTTCAGACTTACTCAATTTGAACCATGGAAAGATACACAATGGAGCAACGTGTTAAAGTTATTCAGGCTTATTATGAAAATGGGCGTTCAAATCAAAATGCATATCGTGCACTTCGTGATTTTTTTGGTCAATTTAATCGTCCAAATGTGCGTACAATCGGAAAAATCGTTAAAAAATTTGAGCAAACCGGGTCTGTAGGAGATTTGAAAAGACCAGTGCATGCTCGTACAGCTCGTACTGCAGAAAATATTGCTGCTGTTCGCGATAGTGTGGCTGAGGAGCCATCCACTTCAACTCGTCGTCGTGCCCAACAATTGCACCTCTCACGCTCGTCGTTGATGAACATTATGCATAAAGACTTGCATTTAAACGCTTACAAGGTGCAATTGACTCAAGAACTAAAGCCTCTTGACCATACAAAACGTCGTCAATGGTCAGAATGGTGGCAAGAAATGGCAACAGTGGATGATCAATTTTCGAGGAAAATCATCTTCAGTGATGAGGCACATTTTCACCTCAGTGGATTCGTCAATAAGCAGAATTGCCGCATTTGGGCGAATGCTAATCCAAGAGTGATTGTCGAAAAACCAATGCACCCACAAAGAGTGACTGTTTGGTGTGGTTTATGGGCTGGCGGCATCATCGGGCCGTATTTTTTCCAAAATGAGGCCGGTCAGGCAGTTACTGTGAATGGTGTTCGCTATCGTGAGATGATAACGAACTTTTTATGGCACGAATTGGAAGGTATGGATGTGGACGATATGTGGTTTCAACAGGACGGTGCCACTTGCCACACAGCTAACGAAACAATGGCTATTTTGCGCGACAAATTCAATGGCCGTGTTATCTCACGTGGTGGCGATGTCAATTGGCCGCCAAGATCATGTGATTTGACACCGTTGGACTTCTTTCTTTGGGGTTATTTGAAAGAAAAGGTGTACGTCGATAAGCCAGCAACAATTCAAGAGCTAAAGGATGAGATAATTCGGCACATTAACGGCATAGAACCCCAATTATGCCTCAGCGTCATCGAAAATTTGGACCATCGGATGGAGGTGTGCCGCCGAGGTCGCGGCGGCCATTTGGCCGATATTTTGTTCCATACATAATTGAACCATACCATATTATCATAATAAAAAGAAATGACAATAAATT
>SEYY01002839.1:27500-35000 GCA_009176605.1 Armadillidium nasatum | reverse complement strand
TTTATTTAAAATTTTTTTTTTTTTTATTGTACTTCATTTTATTGTTTATGTACTCACCGATGAAATACTAGTATTTAAATTTGTTTTTTTTTTCTTATAATATAGATACATTTTGTTTATTCTGAAAGAATTAGTAGCCGAAAGAAACTTATTTAATACATAAAACGTACCTCTACGATTAGACTATCTTTCAAGGGAAGTATTTTTTTTGCAGGATGATCATCAAGTACTTTTCAAGCCATGTGGATCGACCCAGGGAGGAGGAGAAGAATGCGTAACTCCAGTTATTCCACTACCTCACACACCAATGTGCATCTACCACACTCCAGTACCCAGCCCTTTGGTAATATTTTCTTTATTATTATTATTATTATTATTGTTATTATTATTATTATTATTATTATTATTATTATTATTATTATTATTATTATTATTATTATTATTATTAGCCCCTATCTGAAATATGCCGAGATGAAGGTGAAACATGGCCCATCTCTTCGAATCCCAAAATAATTGACCTTTCGGAGACGAGCGCTTTCGTCATCTCGGAAATTCCTCCCGAGAATGTTATGGAAGAAGATGGCTCGGAAAATCAAACTCAAACGAATACACTTTCAGCGCCTATTCCTGGAACGTCTTCCTCGCTCAACAATGGTAGATAGCAATACTAGGATGTTTAAAATATATATATATATATATATATATATATATATATATATATATATATATATATATATATATATATATATATATATATATATATATATATATATATATATATATATATATATATATATATATATATATATATATATACTATTATTTTTTTATATAAATAGTAAATAATTATATATTATTTTAATGTACTTAAAAAATTTTTGAGGCTGAATGAAAGTAAAATGTAAATAAAATACATTCATATCTCTTATTATTCATTTGATCCTTGAGTGTTTTTTTTATTTAATATTTTCTTTCAAGATTTATTTGGAATGGGTGATTAATAATAATAATAATAATAAGAATAATAATAATAATAATAATAATAATAATAATAATAATAATAATAATAAATTATTAGTTTTATTTTGAAATATTTTTACTCAGGGAAGAGATTGAGTTTCTCTGATTTTCTTTTTTTTTTTTTTAATGAAGAGTTGCTAAAATCTTCCTATTCCTTCCCATACCTTTCATTTAATTAACTTCTCAATTCAATCTTCTTAATTTTATGATTTTCGTTTTTGAGA
Source organism: Armadillidium nasatum (assembly GCA_009176605.1). NCBI lineage: Eukaryota > Metazoa > Arthropoda > Malacostraca > Isopoda > Armadillidiidae > Armadillidium > Armadillidium nasatum. Next base: position 33,756 of record SEYY01002839.1, on the reverse strand, counting down.
TTAATACTAAGAAGGTTTACGGGTCATGAAGATCTCTTCTAAGTCTTATGGTTCTCAAAACTTGTGTCGTAGATTCTTACCCATACGAAGTATCTACATTTCAACTTAGACATTGTTTTTTTTTCGTTCTGAAACTTGCATTGTATCTGGTGGGACATCTTTGATTTTCTTTGAATGATTACTTCGTTGATGGGATGGGTCTTGATACTTTGTCGATGGGATGGGTCTTGATACTTCGTCGATGAGATGGGTTTTCAGTTCACAGATTTCGTATCTCAAGTGATCTTCATTTTGGTTTCAATTTACTTTCATACTCAACTCCTCAGGAATGCTGTCATATATATATATATATATATATATATATATATATATATATATATATATATATATATATATATATATATATATATATATATATATATATATATATATATATATATATATATATATATATATATATATATATATATATATATATATATATATATATATATATATATATATATATATATATATATATATATATATATATATATATATATATATATATATATATATATATATCAGTGTTATGTATAAATTAATTATAAAACATTCATTAGTAAAGAACATCCACCAAAATTCCACATTCAAAATTTAAAATTTTCTCATTACTTGTTATCAAGATAATGTGTGGATACCCTCGCGTTAAACGAAAATTCTAAGTTCTTTATATTATGAATTCTTAAGGACCGTAAATCGTCAAAACTTTCATTAAATTTTTCAAAATAAATACTCTTTCCAATAAATTATTTCAACTTTCAGGGGGCTTATATATTCGAACTCGTAGTAGATACCGTCAAGTGACAAAGAGGAGTTAAATGTAGATCACGGCGTGTACTACCTCTCATGAATTTTCGAAATAAAAATACCTATATCATATAGAAAATTGGACTATTGTACTTTTACGAAATGGTAAAAAAGCACCCTGAAAGAAGGAGAAAAAGTGGGGCTTCTTGTCATTATTGGACAGGAGGGACAGGGGGGCGATCAAAAATAAGTTTTAGAAAGCAACTTTCTCCTAAAAGGTACTCGCAAGAAATTTAGAGATTTTTTTTTTCTCAGGGCCGAGGCTCTAAAATAGTAATTTTTGAGACCAAATTCCTTAAGAAAGTCGCTCTCCGGCGTCAACGCTTTGGACCAAGGCTCTAAAAAAAAGTACGCTTCAAGAGGTAAGTCCTTGCTGCGATTGGAAGAGGTAGTGCATAAAATTTTTATAAACGTTAATATCTCCAAAATTGTGGCAGATAGAGAGAAATGACAATAAGTAAAAAAGGTAGCTCATGGTTGGCTTTACGCGAAAAGTACTTTGTCTCTTCGAAAGTGACCTCCCCCCCCCCCATAAATTTTTTTTTTTAAAAAGTCATATGTTATAACCGATAGGATACCATAGGTCCACATGCAATCAAACACACACAGGTTCCTATGGCAAAATCAAGAGTGACTGATATTTTTATTACCAGGCTTTTCTTAGGGACCATAAGGAATTTACCTTAGGGTACCTATGGCAAACCTTTTATCCCTATGTAAAAACCTATAGAGAAACCTATGAACCCCATGCAAAAACCTGCATAAAATTAAAAATATAAAACTATAGCCTATTGTAGATATTTTTCCTGCTAACACAAACCTCATTTGTACAAATATGCACAACCTAACCGTCAACGATATACCATATTTGAATACAAAACATAAGGATATTACTAACCTGCTATTTGTCGGAAATGACTTTGCGCCATCTGTTGAGATTGAAACGAACCCTTGAAGTTCACCGGACAGGACGCGAACAACTGTACATCGGAGTTACTTTTTCATCGCTTTAACCCTTGAGCTATTTTACACGATTATTGTAAATTTTTTTGCAAACTTCTTTTTTAAATTTTTTTATTTATTACTTTTATTTGTATTATATATATATATATATATTATATTATATATATATATATATATATATATATATATATATATATATATATATATATATATATATATATATATATATATATATATATATATATATATATATATATATATATATATATATATATATATATATATATATATATATATAAAATTGCAAAAACGGTAAGGTGGTTGACTCCTCACGTGCTTGAGGGCACCTTTTCGATCCCACTTCCGAATCCTAAGTATGCAATACCACAGACTAACTAGACTAATTAGACAATGAACTTCTCTAGAAAAGTTCATATATATTTGTCAAACATCACAGAATCTGATAATTTTATTTAGTAAGTTTCGCTTACATGTTACCATTTGTGCACTTGAAGAGCCTAAAAAGCTAATAAAATCTTATTTTAAGGTATAGGGTATTCCGAATCTGGAGTCCTCATCCCTGTAAGACGTGGCATTAAAGAGTTATAAGCTGTTAAAAGTGAGCTCGTCGGACTTAGCCTATGACACAACGTGTCGTGTCGTATTATAGAGTGATTGTGCCATGTAAAATGAGTTGATGTGTCAGATTGCAAAACTTGGCTATTTCTTGTTCTGTCGCTTATTTTAACCAAACTATAACTGTTAGAGAGTCTAATAATATATAATTCGACGAAACATGAACGTACTATACTCATTTGAAATTTCAAGTGTCTATATCCATTAAGATTTTTAAAAAGATATTAAGGTTCCAGTGAGAAGGTATCATTTTTGGAAATTATATAGTATATGATTATGACACATTATTAATGCATTTATAATTAAATTTTCTTTTACATTTTGTATTATTGTTACAGTATATTTTGAAACTCATTTGTGATAATGAAGGCCATACATGGAATTTTAGTAGGATCATAAAGCTTATTGCCCTCCTCTTCTTCCCAGGGGAAGCTTGTCAGTGGGATCTTTTCGATGAAGATCCTTGGGTTTCACAAGCCAACGGCGGATACCGCTGGCTGGCCCAGGCCAATCGCAGATACCGGAGATTATTTCCCACCAGTGACAAGAGCACCTTACTAATGTACTCGTTTTAACGACTGAGTCTTTCGGAGCTAAGCGCAAGGAGAAGCCGCTCACATTTCCCTCCCCGATCAGGCCTCGAACCCTGGTACTCTCGCTTCGCTTGCTAGGTGAGTGCTTTACCGCTAAGCTAACGTAGATAGTTGAAATTTAGAGTAGATATTACTTGTAGTAAACTTAAAATCCTACATAAAATTATATTCAAACAGAGTAATTAAGTTTTATAAATAAGGAAAAGTTAAAAAATAAATTATTTTTATCTTGATAATTTGGAAGTGTTTCCTATGCAAAAAAAAAAAAAAAAAAAAAAAAAAAAAAAAAAAAAAAAAAAAAAAAAAAAAAAAAAAAAAAAAAATCAAGCTAATTCCACTACAGTAAAACTACAATGATAAACTGCAAAATAACAGAATATATTTTATTAAGCAAGAAAAAAGAATATCACATTATCTAATATCCGGTAAACGTTTATATTCACAATTAATTGCATTGTCTTAGAGGTAATTCATAGGTCTCCCTTTTCAATTTAAAAAACTGAAAAAAATTTTTTTTGAAGTATATTTTGGTAAAACGTGTCGCATTTTTTTAAAATAAATTTTTAAGCACTTGTAGAAAAAAAAATATCTATCACTTTGAAGTGTTTCGTAACTCCAATAACGAGACCCCTGCTCTTTTGTAATACCTTGCACGTAAATAACACTGCAAAAATTGTCACAACGAATCGTTAGGACAAGTGGCAAAAATTTCGCATTAAAAATTTTAATAGAGGAAAGACATATTAAGCATAAGAAAGTCGCTTCACAGATTTATTTTCTAATAAGAAAAATAACTGAAAATATTTGTTGTGGCATTTTTGCCACTCGTCCCAACGATTGGTTAGGACAATTTTTGCAGAGTATGGTCGTCCCTTTAACACAATATATTTACGTAAAAAATGCACTGCATTCCTATTTAAAAATGTTAATGGTCGCAAAGGCCTTCGCTTCACGAGCGTGTTTCAGGTGCGAACTGGGTTTCTGCTTACTCACCAAACATTTGAACACTCATTCAAATGTGTTAATCAAAGTTTATAATAATTCCACGTACGAATATTGACAGAGTAATGAAGCATTCACAAGCTACTGAGATGTTTGTAGAAAATACCAAAGTACAAATAATTCCACCAAAAACAGTGAATGAATGGATTTAAAAAAAAAAAAAAAAAGGTGCTTTATTCTTTTACGATGATGAAAAAATATTTAGAACGGAAAGGTTGGTATTTTATTGTTAATTTTATTATTAATTTAAAAATAGGTATTTTTTTTTTACAATTTTTGAGCTTCACCACGAGTGATTTTTTGCAAAAGAAAATTTAAAATTAATTTATTTCACTCAAATTCTCAGTTTAATGTGAAAGGTGTGGATCGTTGGAAATGAAGGTTAGGTTAGGACAAGTTAGGCTAGGTTAGGTTAGGTTAAGTTAGGTTAGGTTAGGTTTAGTTAGGTTAGGTTAGGTTTAGCTAAGTTAGGTTAGGTTAAGTTTGGTTGTTAGCTCACGATTTACATAAAACTATTTTCTCTAGATTTGTGCCAATTCAGTGTCAACTTTTGAGCTAATTGGAGGAGATGGCTTCACTATTCAAATAGATGAGACGTTATTTTCAAAGCGTAAAAATCATAAAGGACGCTATATATATATATATATATATATATATATATATATATATATATATATATATATATATATATATATATATATATATATATATATATATATATATATATATATATATATATATATATATATCATTTATTAAATAAATAAAAAAAAGAAGCTCAAAAATATTTTATATGCGTTTCTTTCTATCATTAAAAATTATTATTTTCGTTTTTAACTTTTAAGTAAAGACAGGCTGAGAAACCTTTCCGATCTAAATATTTTTCATCATCGTAAAAGAACAAAGGTCCAAAAAAAAGTTCACATCCTACGGGCATTGCCCTATTCGAGGAGAGAAACTTTTCTAGGTAGTATATACCTAGGATCCCCAAGTGGGATCGAAACGGCTCCCTCAAACGCGTGAGTCAGCCACTCTATCGTTTGAGCCACGGTAAACTTGTAATAGGCTTAATCTTTAAAAATTGAAGAAAAAAAATATTATCAGTAAAGCACCCGATTCTTGCTCCTAGTTGTCTATGTCTTTTTCACCAAAGGCATACTCATATATGAATAATACGTGTCCCTAATTCTAGACATTTATTGAAGTGATCGTTCTGTTTTACGAGAATTTGCTTTCCTCACGACACCAACTCCTTGAAAAGTACACAGAAAAATTTACATATGTTGAACGAACAATTTTCACTATTCAATCACCAGCCTGAGCTGAACTATCTAAATATTGCTTTTCGGTACCTGAAGAAATGGTCACATGCCAACTTGTTTATGTGTATGTGGGTGCGTGTATATGCAAGTGTATATGCGAATATGAGTGCATAACGGACAATATCTTGTTAGTTGTATATTCTGATGAACATAATGGCGAGAGAGAGAGAGAGAGAGAGAGAGAGAGAGAGAGAGAGAGAGAGAGAGAGAGAGAGAGAGAGAGAGAGAGAGAGAGAGAGAGAGAGAGAGAATAATAAATAGAATAAATAGAATATAGATAGATAGAGAGAGAATAGATAGAATATAGATAGAATATAATATAGATAAATAGATAGAGAGAGAGAGAGTGAGAGAAAGAGAGAGAATAGAAAATAGATAGAAAGATAGAGAAAGAGAGAGAGAGAGAATAGATAGAATGCAGATAGAATAATAGAATATAGATAGACAGATAGATAGATAGAAAAATAGATAGATAGATAGATATATAGATAGATAGATAGATAGATAGATAGATAGATAGATAGATAGATAGATAGATAGATAGATAGAGAGAGAGAGAGAGAGAGAGAGAGAAATAAATAAAAGTAGAGCTTATTAAAAAGAAATCGCGAATATATTAAGGAAAAAAAATATCTTTGATAAATAATCTAATTCTTTAAATAAATATTCAATAAATATAAAACTAATATAAAATAAATAAATAAATAAATAAAAAATGAACATAAATAAATAAATAAATAAATAAGAGAAACTGAAAAATATTTTTCTTTTTAGTTAATGAAAAAGAATTAAAAGAAAAATATATTTTTTTCACAATAAGAAAATTTTTGGAAATAAAAGGAAGGAAAAAAAGTTTTATAGCAAAAAACATGATTTATGTTTTCGAATAAT
>SEYY01002839.1:15000-20000 GCA_009176605.1 Armadillidium nasatum | reverse complement strand
CAGTTTCATCATTTGATGGTTCAATTCCAGAGGTGACAAATCTTCTTCATCTTCTCTCAGCTGATCTGTATTTATTAACTTATTTTATGGTCTTTTTGGGATCTTAATAAAAACTTTATTCTAATAAACCATTAAAAATAGGAATAATATTTCTAAGTTTAAAAATTAATTTTGCTTCGGTTTTACTCATGATTTTTTCTGTTTTCCAACTCAGACTAAGATTTAGACTCTGACTCTGACTCTGACTATGACTCTGATTCTGACTCTGACTCTGACTCTGACTCTGACTCTGACTCTGACTCTGACTCTGACTCTTGATCTGACTTTCTGACTCTGACTCTGACTCTTTGACTTTTACTCTGACTTTGACTTTTACTCTGACTTTGACTTTTACTCTGACTTTGACTCTGACTTTGACTTTTACTCTGACTGACTTTTACTCTGACTTTGACTTTTACTCTGACTCTGACTCTGACTCAGAATTTGGCTCTGACTCTGACCTATATCTGAATCTGACTCTGACTCAGACTCAGAATTTGGCTTCGTTTCTGACTCTGACTGCTGCTACAGTTCCATCTACTTGCTTTTAATTAATAATAAAATAATGATATAATTAATATAATAATATATATAATAAAATATAATAAAATAATAATAATAATAATAATAATAGTAATAATCTTTAATCTTTATTCATTTTTCCAGTTTCTATTGCACAAACAAAAATCTTATAGTTTATATGCATTAATACCAAGCTGAAATTATTTCTTGGGATAATAATAATAATAATAATAATAATAAAATATAATAATAATAATAATAATAATAATAATAATAATAATAATAATAATAATAATAATAATAATAATAATTCAATTGTATCGCTCAAATTCGGAAAACCAGCTTACATATTAAGGAAAGAAAAGAAAAAAATACCTGTATTTTAGTGCGTGATTTAAGGAGGTCAGTAGTAGGATCGGATTTGTAAAAGCTATATAATGATTCTGAATGCAACTAATTTGAATTTTCATTTCCAACAACGGTTTCAGAAGAATTTCAAACGAGACTCCTAATCCATTCAAAATCCGCTCCAGGAAGGGTTATTAGCCCTGTCAGTAGGGCCATTTAAGGATGAACCAAGGATTTCTCTAGCCGACGGCAAGCATATGCTGGCTGACCAGGCCTATCTCAGATACCGATCTTGATTGCACCAGCAGAAAGCACGCTGCTAGTGTACTTATTATGCATAAGTGGAAGGAGCTAAGCGCAAGAGAGAACTGCTCAAATTTCTTTACTCCAACTCGCCTTCGAACCCTCATCTCTCGCTTGCTAAGCGAGTACTCTATCACTGAGCTACGGTGCGCTATTCCATCATAATGATCATAATCCATCATAATTTATCAATTACTTACATTTTTTCTTTTTTTTTAAGTTCATATTTCACGTCTAACCACCCATTTAATCAGAAGAACTTTTCTAGGTACTTGTTACCTAGGATACCCATTCGGAAAAAATACCCTATGCTTAATTTTTATAGCAATATCGAACTGGCGCTCTCAAGCACGTGAGTACCTTTATGCCACGGTACACAGCAAATAGTAAAATAATTTTCTTGCTTTGTTTTTCTTATTATACACTTGAGATACCCATTAACTGAGAAACTGATCTATTATTTACCTATGACAATAAAAATCTTACTAGATATTCTAGCTTTTTATCTAATTTATCTAATTCCCTAACATACGAACAAACACGTCTAATTGAACCGATTTCTTATTTTTTATGTTCATTCATCATTTCTGAGCATATTAAGTAAAAGGAAAAAATATTTTCTTAAAAAAAAAAGGAACCAATGAAATATAAAATATGACAGTGAAAAATGAAGATACTTAATAAAAATAAGAAGAAGAAAAAAAAAAAAAAAAAAAAAAAAAAAAAACTGACGATCGAAAATATTTTAGATTTAAAAGATATTTTTTTTTATTTTTTTTTTATCGACATAAAAAGTATTTTATTTTTTTTAATTTTTTTTATATGGAAGCGAATATTCAAATTCTCTTTCCTGTGCATCAAACTTTAGTTTGACATTTGAAATTATTCTGAAATAATAATAATAATAATTATAATAGTAATAATAATAATAATAATAATAATAATAAAAAAAATTTTTTTTTTTTTAATTTTTTTTTATAATAATATTAAAAAATTAATCTTATTAATGAATATTATAAAACTATTAATAATATTCAATAATAATAATAATAAACAATAATAATATAATAATAATAATAATAATAATATATAATAATAATAATAATAATAATAATAATAATAATAATAATAAATAATAATAATAATAATAATAATAGTAATAATCATAATAATAATAATAATAATAATAAGTAATAATAATAATAATAATAATAATAATAATAATAATAATAATAATAATAATAATAATAATAATAATAATAGTAATAATAATAATAATATAAAGTAATAATAAATAATAATAATATAATAATAATAATGAAAATAATAATAATAATAATAATAATAATAATATAATAATAATAAAATATAATAATAATAATAATAATAATAATAATAATAATAATTAATAAAAAAATAATAATTAATTTAATAATAATAATAATAATAATAATAATAATAATAATAATAATAATAATAATAATAATAATAATAATAATAATAATAATTAATTAATAATAATAATAATAATAATAATAATAGAATAAAAATTTTTCTAAAGAAGTCATTTGAAATTCTGAGAAATTGTAAAAGGTTGACTGTCTTTCCTCAATATTCGTGGTCGCTCGTGATTTTAATAACAATTTAAAATTTTGTTCAGTTGTTAAATTTTAATTTCCAAATATCTTTCAATTTAAATGTTATTATTAAAACTTCTCATGGCTTACTTTTATATTTTTCACCTTATTACAAATCATATGGCTCTTTTATTATTTAAGTTTTGTTTTCATCTCAAACGTTGAATTGCTATATCATGTATATGTATTATTAATAGAACGAAGCAAACGTATGTAAATTAAAAAATTTCTATTGTATTCTGTGAATAAAATCTATATTGTAGTGCTTTCGATTTTTGTTACGTGCTAAATAAAATTTTCTTTTTATTATTTATATATTGCTAAACTTAATAATCTGGAAAAATCATGTTATATTGAACAAAGATTTTAATACCTAATGTCTAAGCCTAAATTTACACTATAGATAAAAAGTAGATTTAATAAAGCTTTATGGGATTGTTGGAAAATTCTCTTTATAATGGTTTATGATATTTGAAAGTTTCTTATGCCATTATATATTGCAGTCACTTAGAATTCATAGCGGTAGGTGGTCTGACTCTCTCAACTTATATTTAGCAAAATATTTTCAACGTAATTAGATTAGTTTTCATAACAAAACTGAAATTTACATTATGGACATGAAATAAAGTTAATTTCACCTATGCAGACGAACTGAGTCTCCACATAGAGGGTATGAGACAAAAGAGTTATAAAGAGCAGTGCCCTTTATTTTGTCTTTCTAGTTTTCTAGAAAGAAATAACCATTTTAACTGGAACAGCTCTTCTCTAGAAGGAGTAGATATCTATAAACGTAAACCTATTCAACATATTTGAAAGAGTATATGTATTTTTGTGTAGAAAGATATATGATATTTAATTTTCAACTACTGTTTTGTACATTAAATTATATTTTTTAAAAAGAAATTAAATTTTGGTATATCTGACATATGGATTTAATCCAAAATCAAGTATCCGAATTCTCGTCTACATATGGGCGGATGTTTGAAGTTATATATGATATATTATTAACTAATTTGATAAAACATTGATAAAAAATGAATAAGGTTTAAATGTATATAGTACGAACCATACAGGTGGGGTGGTTCTATCCAAATATCTCCTGAAATGAAGTTTATGGATTTTCTCTTTATCAATTCTCCTGCTTTCACTGTATCTTTACAATCTCTTTCTGCCCTGTTTCATCACTCTTCTTTTGAACGAACATTACATTTTCTAAACTCTCTAGGCGCATACTTCCTCCATTGAGGAAAAGTTGTAATTCGTCTTTACACATAGTTTCATTCACTTTCTACTCAAGTCTCTGGCCTAACATTATTAAAGGTACTTATCATTTTTGTTTCTTTTCCACTTCCTTTGATTTTCACACTTTCGAAAGTCGTGTATCTGTTCATCTCGCCTTTAATCTGTATTTGGCATTTATTTTTCTGAAAATCTTATAGATTTATAAATAGGATATTTAATAGATAGGTTCTTAATCTTTTAATACCGGAATAGATATATAAAAAAGTTTCTTTCTTTAGTTTACTTGTATTCAAACTCAAGTATTTTTAATTTTTTATTCAGTTTTATTTTTCTTTTATAAAAAAGTTAGCACCATATTCTAGGGGGGGGGGAATTATTTTGGGAAGCTTAGTCCTAGTATCCGTGTGAGGGATCGACCCAACACATTCATTATTTGTAAAAGGTGGGTGGCTGCATTTATTGGGAGATGGGGGGGGGAGAATGGCAGAATGGAGAACCTTATCTTACGTCTTAAACCTCAAATATGATTTTGTTTTCTTTTCTTGAATTTTTTTCTTCTTCTTACGTGAAAGTGTATTTAAATGTTTACATGTTTACATCCCTGTGACAGCGTGAGATTGTAGTGAATATGTGTGTGTGTGTGTGTGTGAGTGTGTGTACGTGTAGGATTGTGAGTGTTCTCTGGATTATTGGATTTTGTAGGCAGCTGTGACAGTCTTCAAGAATTTATCTCATTTTAATGGTAACTTATTTCTACATTATTTCTATATATATATATATATAATATATTATATAATATATATATATATATATATATATATATATACTATATATATATATATATATATATATATATATATATATATATATATATATATATATATAATATATATATATATATATATATAT